>VOMN01139503.1:0-10657 GCA_014899125.1 Orchestia grillus | reverse complement strand
ACCACTACCACTACCACCACTACCACTACCACCACTACCACTACTAATACCACTACCCCCACTACTACTCCCTAGGGCCGGGAAACCTAAGAAGGTCACATCAGTTTAGAGGACATCTTACCGAGTGTCATGTAGGGCGGTGCCGATATTTAACAATTATGGGGTAGCGCTACTTTAGGATGTTAATGAAGAATTATTACGTTCGTTTCCGTATAAAATTTTATTTTATACAACTTTATTCAGAATTTTTATGTAATTTTTCTTCAGCGGACGTGTGAGTTTATTTAAATTTATGTGTTCCCGAAAACCCGGCGATGGAATTTTGCAGAATTGTCTGCAAATCCCTGTAGCTTTGAGCCACCCCGTGGAGACATTCATCTGTCCTTCTAAAATAATGACACAAATAGGATGCGTTTCGAAACGAACCGTTCATGAATTCATTTCTGAAAATGCGCTTGGGCTGGGAACCAACTTACATCCAGCCGTGCTGGGAGCTGATTTGCCTCCAGTCGTGCTGGGAGCTGATTTGCCTCCAGCCGTGCTGGGAGCTGATTTGCCTCCAGTCGTGCTGGGAGCTGATTTGCCTCCAGCCGCGCTGGGAGCTGATTTACCTCCAGCCGCGCTGGAAAGGCTTGTGAAGACCTTGGACGCTGAGGAATAACTAGCTTGGACAGGCTGGGAGCAGCCTACCATTTGAATGCAAATTAGCTGAGTTTGCCACTCGGTGACCTCAGGGCTGTGCGTTACGACCCTGTGTGGTGCTATGGTGGTGCTGTGGTGGTGAATGAATTTGTAATGCATTTGAGATAAAAAGAGCTGTAACAGTTTGAATGAAAACAACTGCAGCAGTTGTGGTAGGAACTAAAGCAGCAGTTGTAGTAAAAACAACTACAGCAGTTCCAGTATAAGCAACAGCAGCAGTCGTGGTGTAAACAGCAATTGTGAACTCGTACGCATCATCGAGAACAAGTGGCACAGATGTAACAACAACGGCAGCAGATGTAACAACTACGGCTGCAGATGTAACAAGAACTACAGCAGATGTAACAAGAGTTCCAGGCATTGCACAGGCAGCAGTTTTCGAATTGTTTCAAGCACCAATCAGCAGCAGGAGCAGTAGCAGCAACAAAAACAATCAGCTGGTGCAGCAACAAAAACAACAACGAGTCACATAGGTTTCCGCCAACTGAAACAAAACTCGCTCAGACTTCACAATTGAAACGCAAGCCTTGACTGGAGACTTGGAATAACACCAGTAGATATTTTACCTCGCTTGCGTCACCGACCGTGAAGATGGGAGCTGATGAGAGGCTCAGGGTTATTTTAATGTTAGGGTAATTTCACTGTTAGGGTAATTTTACTAGTAGGGTAATTTCAGTGTTATTTATATGAGTTATTTTACGGCTAGGGTAATTTAAGGTAGTTGTGGTGCTAGGGTAATTTTATTAGGCTAATTTTTCTGTTAGGGTAATTCTGCTGTTTGGATAATTTTGCTGCTAGGGTAATTTTACTTCACTTGGGAGTTTGCCGCATTGTACATTTTCAGCATAGTATTTTAGAGTGTATTTTTATAGAACGTATTTCTTTACAAAGCAAGACTTATCTTTTCACGAGACGTCGTGGACACGTGAAAGTCTTCGTAAAAATATTTTTTCGAAAGAACGATTGTGATCAAAGAAAGCACAGCAAAGCAACGATCAAAAACCGATTTTGTCCAGTTAAATTCAAACAGGAAACTTGCGGCAGTGACGCTTTGAAGCTGGAGACTAAGAGATGCTCGTCGATATTGCCGGCCAGAAGATGTCCTATCAGTGAGAGACAGGAAATGGGGTTAAAAACACATCAATCCCTTCAGCAACATTTTAAACCACGAACTGTAACTCTCCTTTAACACGTTTGATGTACATGCTTGTCATGTTGCATTTTCACTCTCTGAACTGGACCGCCATTTAGCTGTGTTGCCATTTAGTTGACCGCCATTTAGGTGACTGGCATTTAGCTGTGTTGCCATTTAGCTGACTGCCATTTAGGTGACTGCCATTTAGCTGTGTTTCTATTTAGCTGACTGCCATTTAGGTGACTGCCATTTAGCTGTGTTGTCATTTAGCTGACTGCCATTTAGGTGACTGCCATTTAGCCCACTCTGAGCTGGACTGCCATTTAGAAGTGTTCAACTGCCATGTTCAGCTCTTGGTTCTGACGCACACGTGTGTCTCCGCTGGCCATGTACGAACTACACGAGCTTCCACTTTGTGGTACCACACCGAAAAGAAACCACAATTGAAATGTACGCTAATGATCCCATTATGATGTCACGGAAGCACGGAAAAAACTTGTATGGCGGCTGCGACTGTACTGGCGTCCCAGCCACTCCCCTCCTTCGAACCGTGTCATTCCCCTCCCGCGGGGCCGCAGTAGCGAAGTGACCTCTTTTCCCCACCCCAGCTGGGGAGTGAGGGGACGCATGTCCCTCACCAGCCTGGAATGAGGGCTGCTGAGGCAGTGACGCCGAGTTCGGAATGGCGCAAATTTTATGCCCTGACCTAGGATTGTAAACGGGAGAGGTTCACGAGTGGACGCGCGAGTCCATTCTGCGTACGTTGTGTTCTCGGTGTCAATTTAAATGCGCAAATTAGAGGTGCGCGTTCCTTTCCGTTTGGGACTTTTTTGTAGCGTGAATTACGTTTGTGGCTGGTGTTGATTTAATTTCCTACGAGTGCCGATGTTAACTGCAGGAAATAAAAAGCAAATATTTATTTCTTTTCAACCGTTCGTATTGAGTGAATGGCTCAGAATCAGCAAGGCTGTCAGAGAAGGCAGTCCGTATCAGTGATGCTGAAAACATTATTTCATGTCAGATTTACCGGATATAAGAGAGCATCCTAAGAAATTTAGGTTACTTGTCCCGCAATTTTTAGGGGGGCACGTCTACTAGTATAATATAAACTGGTAGCGCGTTTATACTAGCGCGTTTTTATAAACGTTTTTATAAACGTTTTTATAAACGTTTTTATAAACTGGTAGCGCGTTTATACTAGCGCGTTTTTATAAACTGGTAGCGCGTTTATACTAGTATAAACACCACGAATGATTCAATCAAGAGTGTAGAAGGACTTTTTGGAGGCACCCTGTACGTACAATGTCGGTGTGATGCCTCTGACGCAGCGTTTTTCAACCTCTTTACTTCGCGTAACTCTCGCTTTTAACATGAAAATAGGTTACATTCGATGATGATGATAATATTATAGTATTACAAACGCCAAGAGAATGTTGTGCGTGTTTGGTAATTTAACGCATATGAAATTAAATTAAAAAAATTCGAAAGTGCGTCTGCTTACTTCACTCTTGTTTTGGCGGAACCTTTGCGTTCCGCGCATCCCCGGTTGAGAAACACCGCTCTGACGTCACTGAAAACGCCGTTTTTTATACCATCTCATGTTCGGGCTCAAGTAAGCAAGTTTTTGAACGAAAACTTAACGCAATGCATAACTGCATTCAAATGCGACGCCGTTGTCTTGTCTCCGAGGAAGCTTTGCGACGCTGGGATGGTCTCTCGCACGGCGCCCATCTGAAGTTGTAAACCGCCGAGGTCGAGTCCAAGAAATGCCGCTTGTCTCAACCAAAGAAGCTCAGGAATCTAAACAAGTTGCAGTGGGAAGGTGCAACCAACGACATTCAGGGGACCCGGGGCTGAAATATCTTCGATCGTTGATTTTGGATTTTTTGCTTGACTTTTGCTTTTTGATTGGGGGTCCTGATGTTGAAACGAGGGTGATGAAATGACTGTTTATGTCTCTTTTATTTCTGTGAATCTTACACTCTGTCTTTAGGTCTTCCAGTTTCTAGTTTTACGTTTGTCGTTCTCCTGCCTCCCATTCTTCCGCTTTCCAATCATTTCCACTTCTAATCATTAGCCTCAGATTCCTTTTTTTTATTCCTCTCACATGTATGCTCAATTCATCATCCCTCAGGGAAAACCAAACTATTTCTTACTTATGGTTCAAGAAAACTGCCCATATACATACCTAAAGAAAATGTAAATTAGAAAGGAATATACATTGAAGTAATAGCAGGGCTTTAGTCAGAAGCTGTCCCTCTAATGAGACACGTCTCCAGCTTCCAGACTCACTGCACCAATTTGAGAACTATGTAGATTTGGTGTTGGCCAGTTACACAGCATGTCTCAGTGTCAAGATTGGACAGCGTTAGGAGGTACACACACACACACACACACACATACACACACACACACACACCTGTGTTTGGAGTTCTTTTCGATGACGCTGGGAAATCAACATGAGCGTGAAATTTACTTAACAAAGGCTTCGCGTGCCTAGAAATCCACGTGCAAGGAACCTTCCAAAAAATACCGTTAATTCAGAGTCGCTGGTGTTGACTTCATAAGACACCTTTTACCTCGACGTGAATGCAAACTCTTTCTGAAAAGGAAACGAGTGTTTGCCCTAGTCATCATGAAGCAGTTTTATCCAAAACGGGAACGGCTTTTTTAAATGAACAAACAGAACAAACGCGCGCTCGACTTTAACACCGGCCAGCTCGCACATTTTGGTGCGTCCACATGCGGAAATATTCAAACTCCGCAGACTTCTTTCATTTGTGCCTCGACGACACACGCGTCCCTCGCTGCTCCATTAGACAAAATTTTGAATAAACGATGCACAAGTCCCCGAATAATTAGGCAGCTCAGAGCATTAAAAGCTCAGCGTCGACAATGAGGGGACTTTGCAATGCTCGCGGAAATGCACAGCTGGGAGTCAAGGAACAATTTAGGTGTCATTTCCGGCAGGTTAGAGAATAAGATTAAATTCTGTGTTCAGAGCTCCTGACGGTACAAATGAGATAGAATAAAATTCAACCCCTTAGGGATTGTTATTAGAGAAGATTTGCATTCGAGAGATCGGGACAGATTTCTTTGCCAGGGTGGGATTCTCATCGCTCGCTTGTGATATAATTCTGTCGAATTGGAACACAGTTCTGTCGAATATGGAATACAGTTCTGTCGAATATGGAATACAGTTCTGTCGAATACGTGACACAATTCTGTCGAATATGGAATACAATTCTGCCGAATACGTGACACAATTCGGTCGAACACGTGATACAATTCTGTCAAATATGGAATAACGCAATATAACAGGAAATACGTTCAAGTTTTGATGAACTTCTCGTCATTTATTTAATTTTTCACGCCGAGCTACGATCACACTAAAATAAAAACAAAACTGCTCAATTGATTTTTCCCTCAGAAGCATAGTAAAAAGTTAATAATCTAAATAATAATGAAGCGACTGGTTACAACATGCTCCGAATGATGTGTCGCGATCGTCATATTGGGCAGCCGCCCAAACACGACGACATTCTCAAGGCAGCGAACGGCTGAGTCGAATGTGACGGAATGGTGACGGCCGGCGGTAAGGAAGGGGAGGGGGAGGGGGGTAAGAGCAGTTCGTCGCACTCGCTCCACAAAAGCAGCTTTTTCAAAAAGAACAAATTCGGCAATTCGTAAACTTGAAGTCGTTGTAAGAGACGTACGGGCCACTTTTTTATGGGCCCAACAAACTTACAATGAAAATAAGGGTAAAAGAGTCTCGATGGATTGCCCTGGACACTCGGGGGACTTCAACTCGCCTTCGTGGGTGGCATCGCAACAGCGAACAAAGTTCGTAAAACATACCGGAATATCCGCGCCTCAGGTACGAGAGTCGAACTCGTAATTCCTGAATTAGAGACTCCACTCGCAAAATTTCTGTGAATATACATTCTCTCCCCCCCCCTCCCCAAAAAATACAGAACAATGAATTAAAAAGTAAAATTTTTAACAGGTGCGATTTGTCCGTATTAGCACAGAGCATGCATACTCTAAGTTGCAGTCATTACTTAAAAGTGCCGAAATCCTGCCAATAAACTTAATAAAATGAAAATAATGAAAACTTAATGCTACATGGATCGTGAGTTTATGACGTGGATACTCGCTCAGGACCACAAAATCCAGTCATTGAGCGATGCCTCCGGAGTGTACATTTACCCGTATAACTGGCTCTATTACTGTGAGGAGTTTCAAAAAATTATTTGGTTGCATACCCAAATGCAGCAGCTTTAAGTAACCAGTCATTTGGTGATACAAACGTGCAATATGATAACAAATTAGAAATAAAATTCGAGAACTTTGTTGGGCAAAAGATTTTATTGTTCGCCCTGTGCGACTGCGTCTAGCTCATTTTTTTCTACTAAATCTACGTAGATACCCTCAAAGGGGCTGTTGAAATAAACGGTGAAATGTCCTAGATGATTTTTGCCATTTTCAAAACGTAGTCAGCGAATTACGAGTTCAGGAATCCACAGAAGAGATCAGAAACCTTTTCCACAGACTCGCATTCGAATCCTTTTTTGGGCGGGAGACACTTCAATGAACAAGAGAACTTCACTCCCCAAAAAGATCTCTGGCTTATCCATTCAGCCTGAATTTGAGTTTTTTCATTACAATTTTTTACCTCGAGATCGAGTGTAACTAGAAAATTGGCCTGATCTTGAAATGAATTAAGCATTTAAAGACCTTCTGGTACTCATCGTTCATTTTTTGCCTTCAATCTCATTGTTCGGATCCAACCCTCTGAAGTGAAACTGGTTTTACGTCGCAGTCATGAACCAATCTTCACTTTGATTCTCAGCACGCCTTCTCATCCTATCCTCGCTGAATGTGTCACTCTTGAAAACATACGCAGCTCTTAAAAAATTTCATTTCTGCGATCGAGCTGAGAAATTTCTCAGAGCAACTCTCCTACATATCTTACTGTAACGCACTGAGTAATTATTTTTCACGAACGTATGCAGTAAGCCATTCATTTCCAGGAACGTATCACTCGGCATTTGTTCCTCCCATCACAACGCGGTTTGAACACTCAAACTTGGTTCATTTCTATCACAGTCGCGTCCACGTTTCGATAATGTTCCGAGCTTTGCCTGGCCCCATCGCTGTGGCTTAACTCCTCCTCGAGGTGCATTAGCGATCGCTCTTAGGGCGCCCGAATTGGAAACCTATAATGATGAAAGCGTTGACAACGCGAAACTTAATTCCTGCTTCAGGATGGTTGAGAGACTAACTAACCAAAGCCGTTACGTCATGGACGGCACATTAAAATGGAGTATGATGTGGTGAGTATACAGAATACTCGAGGATTTTGCCTGTCTTCTCGAAGTCTCGATGAAGTAAGTTACGTGCGAAGACCAAAAGTTGAAAATGCCTTGCTGTATTGTAAAATTGGATCCATTTCAATACAACGCTTTCATAAAATAGTAACGAATTTAGCAATATAGCTAATAACGTAATATTACTCCCAACTTGGGTATCTGGGTTTTAATTCAGATAACCACAGATGTAAAATAATGATGTAATGATCAGCGCATAATAGCGCTCAGCATAGTTCCACTGCTGAGTGATGGTGTTAATCACCCCTATAGGATTACAGTCATTGCCGACAAATGACAGCAGCTCTACACGCACCCTATACTCGAGGTCCGGTTTAATTAACGTTCATTATTAGCTGTAGTTAGCGTGTACCAGCGGCGCAGGCACGACAACCGCGTTCAATAACATTAACGACCACCGTAATTTTACGACCTGGAGCAAAGTTTACGATGACCGTTAAAGCCAGGATCACCATTGAAACGAAGTGCTTCGGGTGCTGGCTTCTCTTTCCTGGCGTATCATTCCTTTTACGCTCCTTAGTATTATTCCTTTTACGCTCCTTATACGACTTTATCAGCCATTAGAGATGACAAACTCCGGGCACAAGTGCTTGCCTTTGTAAAGGCCACACAAAGACGGGACAGCACTCGCCTCAAGTCCGAGGCGGAGATAAAGGAGGACTTGAAGTCCGAATGCTACTCCTGATCTTCTTCGAGCACTTCAAGACTTGAGTTGGTAAGCGGTGCTGTCGAGGCGCGCGTACTCCGACTCTGTCGCCTTCTTTTGACATGGGTATGATGAACGATGTACGTTCAACATCAGAAGCCGTCACGTGTTATTAGAGAACCTATGAACAATGTTCTAAGCTTTGTATACTTGCCGCACATTTGTGACGTAAAACATGAGTTCAATTACCTAAGTTCTTATATTTATGAAGGTACTGAATTTAAGAACTAATTGCGTAAGAATTAGTTACAAACAAACTGATCTGGTAAGAACTAATTATAAACTAAATTAGTCAAGTAAGAACTAATTATAAAAGAAATTAATTAAGTAAGAACTAATTAAGTAAGAACTAATTAAGCAAGAACTAATTTAAGAACTAATTCCATAAGACCTAATAGATATAGCAGAACAAATTGATTTCTAAAAGCATTTATACTCTGCACTCTTCTTAAATCTTGAGCTTCCAAATTGACGTTTTCGTAGTACAAGAAATAACTTGGTCCAGTTTTCCCACACGGAGGTTTATTCCTAAGCCCATGGTAATAAGGTGTGACTTGAATGGTGATGTATTTTGGTGTAATTTTGATTTGTTCTTTCATTCGAGGTTGTATGATCCAGAAGCTACAGTGGTGCGTTCCTAGTCGAATTTCAGCAGCGAATCATTTTTCAAAATTTTTGTTGGCAAAAGAGCTCGAGAAATCGAGTATCTTTAGCAGGGTTTCCCAACCTTTTTATCCTTCCATAACCCTTGCGTTTAATAACAAAAGAGGTCACAGATGATGTTTGTATTGAAGTATCACAATTATCACGCGTACATCGTACATGTTTCGTAAAATCACGTGTATGAAATTATCTAAAAATACAATAGTGGATTAACTTATCTCAGTTGTTCTTGCGAAACTCTTGGGGACATTTTTGGGGAACTGAACGGTTACGGGGTCTTGCGGGTTGAGAAACGATGCTTTCGAGTTCGAACTTGTAAACTCACCTCGTATTTTTACGTCCTGAATCAAATTCTAGCAACAAGCTAATCTTTTCCGTCCGAATTTTTCTTGAAAAGAGCGTTTGAACGAAACAAAAACCCTGAACGGGTTAACTGTAACAGGAGCCTATAACAGGGGCCTAACAAGAGCTTAACAGGGGTCTAACAGGCGCCTATAACAGGGGCCTATAACAAGGGCCTAACAGNCCTAACAGGGGCCTAACAGGGGTCTAACAGGGGCCTAACAGGGGCCTAACAGGGGCCTAACAAGGGCTTTCCATGCCGCTTTTGCCCCCCCATGAAGAGCGGTGGACTTCCCGCCCATTAAGGTGATGTTAAAGTAATCTAAGCTCCAAATTGTGACGTAGGAGTCGCACCAGGGCGTGCAGGGGCCACAAAACACAGACGCGTTCATTCAGTTCTAAGCTCAGTAAGGGTGTGAGTGGCTGCAGCAGGCGCGTGTGTGCCCACGTATCTGCGTAATTTCTATCCCCACGCTCACACATTTGCGACTTTAACGTAGAAACGCAATTTCCGGCTCCCGCGTGCCTCAAATTCTGATAATTATAATTTCTCAGTAATTACCCGCCGCTTCTACAATAACAATAAAAAACCTAAGCCGTTAAATTATCTACAAATTGCTACAAGCTCGGAACTTTTGGCCAGTCGTAAATGGAGGAGCGGTTTATTTCCTCGATGTGGGGAGGACTAGTGGATGCGCGGGTGGGGTTGGGTGGACGATGGTTGGGTGGACGGTGATACGGTGGAGTAAGGAAGAGGAAAGGTGTAGGGTTGGTGGGAGGGGACCAAAGAGGATGTGAAGCACAGCTGGGAGGCAGAGAGGGGCCCTCACCCATAAAAAAGTTAAGGGCCTCTCAAACGGAGCACACTCTGAACTTTAATTTAGAAATTGCCGGTTGAAATCCCCGAGATTTCTTTGGACCCCTTGCACTTCCCATTCTAATTCCGAAATCCCCAGGACTACAACAATAACCCCTGGACCCCCCCAGACTCTTCAGTATATTTTCCGGACCCCTGAAATCTCCATTATATCCCACCCATCATACCCCAGTCCGTATGGATTCTCCATATGTCTATTGGACCTCCCAAAATATCCCCTGAACCCTCTGGGTTATCCACAATACCTCTTCAACCCCTTCGACCCCCTAAACTCTCTATAACACCTCCTAGAGCTTTTAGACTCTTTATAGTACCTCCTGGACCTTTCAGACTTTCCAAAATACCTCCTGGACCCTCCAGACTCTCCACAATACCCCCTGGACCCTCTAGTCTCTCCACAATACCCCCTGGACCCTCTAGTCTCTCCACAATACCTCCTGGACTGTTTAGACTCTCCATAATACCTCCTGGACCCTCTAGTCTCTCCACAATACTTCCTGGACCCTCTAGACTCTTCACAATACCCCTTGGACTGTTTAGACTCTCCATAATACCTCCTGGACCCTCTAGACTCTCCACAATACCTCTTGCACCCTATGCACTTGTTATTATACCTTTCGATATCTACGTGGGAACCAAATATAAAATGCATAAAACATTAGTGAGATAAATTATTTAAGGATATATATACATGAACCTGGATGTAATGCACCCCATATATGTATATGATGCAATACACCCCAGATATATATGAGCTTGAACGTAATACACCCCATTTATGTATATGATACGATATACCCCAAATATATATGAGCCAGGACGTAATACACCCCATTTATGTA
>VOMN01139484.1:0-26569 GCA_014899125.1 Orchestia grillus | reverse complement strand
CTAGTTAGCTCACAGCTCCCTAGCCGCATTAGACTACTAGTTAGTTCACAGCTCCCTAGCCGCACGGAAAGCGTTCTCAGGAGAGCATAAAAAGAACCATTTAGTACGGGCTTCAGAAAACGATGAATTCACGTGCAGGTGTGTTCCCACACAGGATTTATTGCACTCAGAAATAGCGAGTTACGAAAGAAGATGAATAAAAGTTAAAGAACAGTCGATAAAAATGGCAAGAGAACAGAAAGAACCAATGTGGGCACGAAAAAAAAACGATAAACGCTCCAAAAGCCTAGCTAACGCTGAGGTACCCCAACACTGACCCCATAGCATAGGATAGACAAACCCAACTAACCTAACCCTGTCTAACCTAACCCTGTCTAACCTAACACGTTTGCCTGTCCTGAACACGCTATAGCCTAGCCTATTGAGCACGGCGGAATTCCAGTATCTGTGCCCAGGACGAGAGGCTCGAATTTTTTAACCCAATCAATGAAAGGGAAGGAGGCTGGCTGCTCATTGCTGACAAACAAAGCCTTCGATTAACTGTTCATAAAATTTCTGGGGGTTAATGAGCATATTTTTTGACAATATCATTATGAAAAAAGAATGTATTAGCTTCAAAAAACGCCCTACTACCGAGCCTACCTGACTAGGCTGGATAGATCTACGCCAAGTTACACAAACTGGCCAGCATTTTCTCGTCCGCAAGGAAACTGGAAATCTCGTGCGCACAGTTTTCGAGTGATTTCAAAATGAATGTGCATTACGCCATCTAGCAAACCTGCATAACATTTCACATTTCGTGGATAAATCTCAGCAAATGAAACGTATTTTTCTTGTTCACGACAAAATTTCATACATTTTTCATTTCAAATTTCCCATATCGTCAATCAAGATCGAAAACGAGAAATTTCATCGTCAAGTGGTAACACTTTTCTCTTCAAAAAATGGGAGTGCAGCTAAAGCTTGCGAGACCATTTACGAAGCACATGATGAAGATGGGTGACGCCACTGTTCTTAGGTACTCACAAAATAAGACACTAAAATTTTTGAGCTGACAGAAGACCATCACAACAAGGGTTCTGCTCAATTAAATGTTTGGGATACCACAACTACCGGCGGCCAAGTAATCCCAAGCAGAGCACTTGCAGAAGATTTGGACGCCACCAGAAGTAGAGTTTATCCCTTCATGCTAGCGAGCGCTCAGAACTCTCTAGAGAACCTGACACACTCCTGCACTCGGCGGTGAAGTTCCATAAAGTCTCATCAGGAGCCACCGCGTTAGAGTCAGGCCCTCAGCTCCGCCACCGGCGCTAAACCAGAATGACACCGCGAACATTTTGTGTAAACCTCAATTCACGGACCGTGTGAGAAAGAAGGCGGTAAAATATTTATTTCCGCGCATTAATGACTGATTAGATTCAAATACGTGTCATGAATTTGGCTGAACTTCAGGGGATGAGAAATTGAGGAACTCCATTCAATTGAGGGCTGTAGTGGAACGCCGAAAAGTCTACGGACTTCACACTTAACATTCATCTATCTAACATTTACTTAAAACCGTTCTGTGAACGAATGATATTAGAAATTCTTTCAAAACGCATCACCAGCATTATCCAGTTGCGTTACAAACACACGAAACACATGCATCATAGGGCATCAATGACTATTAGCACAGGAATAAAAATCACGTCACGCCCTCGAAAGTACTCCAAGAAATAGCGCAATGTATAACAAATGATATCAATCGCCTCCAGCGGGGAAGTCTCGCCCCTAAAGATAACCGTAAACAATGCACAGATGCTGGAATGAAAGGCGTTCAAGGGAATGATACAACTGTCATTGAGTAACTCAATTAAACACAAACGCACTGAAAACACTTCCTTTCACGCAGCACAAATCCTTGAATTTCATTACAACTAATGAATAGAGCGACACCGATGCTCGCTGTACATTTTCTAGCACGTTCAGCACGGCACACCTTCTCCCGCCGCTGTCTAAAGGGACACTGACATCCTACGGGCAATACCTTTAATTTTTCATTATTCTCTGTTCTATTTTCATCTGGAGTGGCGACGCTCCACTGGCCGGAGAGCACAAAGAAATTCGGGGATAACGCCGAATGTAGACGACGCGTGATTAGAACGGAGCATTTCGTGGAAGTTGTCAATGGCGTTGGCGGCGAAGCGATACTTCGTTTCTCCAAGAAGAGACGTCAGTGGAGGGATTTGTACCTTTCAGTAAAGGTCGAATACCTCATCCAATCTCTGACCAGATCATCTTTCAAAGTAATTATACTTCTACATCGCTGACCCAATCATCTATATCAGCCAAAAATAATCTCAGATACCCGATACTCGAGCTACAATCCGGTAGTTGGAGTCGAGTCCCCAATGACTGATTCTGCTGCCTCCAGTTAGACGAACAACTGATCCCAGACTTTTAATTATTGATATACAAATATCCAAGCTTCCGATAAGTTTCGGTACGCAATATCCGAGTTTGTCTTTCGCACTCGAGAAAGCATCCAAACAGACCTAGGACAGAAAGTGTCTCGAGGCGAAGGGCCTGGCAGGCCTCTCTGCCGACACCGTAAACCACTTATACAAAATAACTTCTCCGCCGGCTCTCTATGCAACTTAGCGCACTTAACCTTCACTGCCAAATTGTACTGCTTTTCAAATCCATTTTATAATAAAAGAAAACTCGCATCTCTTTCACTTCCTGCTGGAGATAGAACTCGCTAGTCCAATTCCACTCCCTGGTGGTGATGATGCTAAATATTCCTCCAAAGAAATCCTCGCCTTTCATGCCGACCTGCGCAGACTTACAAATTCAATCTTCAGGTCAACGAACTCAAAATTTATACCTCGAAAGAGAAAAAACATAAAAATAACTACGCCAAGGAGCGTAAAAACATTTTTGAAATATATAGCTCGGTAGAAACATCTTCGAAATATGTAGCTCGGTAGAAACATCTTTGAAATATGTAGCTCGGTGGAAACATCTTTGAAATATGTAGCTCGGTGGACACATCTTTGAAATATATAGCTTGGTGGAAACATCTTTGAAATATGTAGCTCGGTGGACACATCTTTGAAATATGTAGCTCGGTAGAAAAGTGGACTGAAAGATATAGAAAAGACGTATCCCAATTAACGTCTGTCTATGACACCTAGGAAAAACTGCGCAGGATCTTAACTATGTTATCGCAAAAGAGGTGGTCCACATATATTGTTCACATTTATTAATGAGCAAAATTTAACCTTGCGATTATTATATTGAAGACACTTGAACATGTAGTGTTCTTACTACAAACTTGGAATGTGTACAACGGAAACTCGAGAAATCGGAGACAACCATGAAATTGCCAGAAAAATAGACCCACAATAGATTCGAAGTTCGGAGTGGTGCAGTGAGCATCTTGTCAGAATGAGGATCCCAAGTCCCCAACTCATGCTAACTTTTGTAAAATTTCGCGAACAAGAAAAATTTTTAAAACCCATTACGAAGGAAAAATGAAAAAATTGTATGCTCAATGGTCTCATAACATAATACGATAGAAAATCATAATAATATTCTATAATGGGATATTGTAACATTATTGCTCGTTGAAAAAAATAATACAGTTGCGCAATGGATTTCCTAGCAATATTGCGCAATGGAGTGCTGAAGTAATACTGCAGAAAAAATGAAATAGGTGACTGAGTGCAAATTTGGAGTGTATCAGTCCGAAAATATTGACAAAGAGCCAGTCTACCTCACATCAGAGGAGCCAGCCTGCACCAAGTAGTGGATGTACAAGCAGTGCTGCACAGGATTTGTACAGTCGCATGTACAGATGTAGGTATCGTATGATCTTGGGAAATAGAAATAAACAAAAATTAGTTTGATATTTAGAGGTAAAAGATGGCATTCAATGGAAAAAAATTGGTAGTAAATTATACAGAAAATTATTCAGCACACCGGCCTAATTTACGAATAGGAAATGTTAGTTATACGCTGATCAGAAATCTGGTAGGATTCGAGACTTTCAGAAATTAGTAATGCACGGCTCGAACGTTTCATTTACTACGGTCCCAATTACTACGGTCCCAATTACTACGGTCCTAATTACTACGGTCCTAATTACTACGGTACCAATTACTACGGTCCCAATTACTACGGTCCTAATTACTACGGTCCCAATTACTACGGTCTCAATTACTACGGCCTCAATTACTACAGTCTTGGAGAAATTTCAATTTTGGCTTTCGTGAATTACTGTACTTTTTTACTACAATCGTTTTCAGTAAAAAAGAAAAAAAATAGGTCGATTTCATCTTCTTTAAATAAAATGATACTGAATTTCAGTTTCGTCTACACTCCTCCTGGCGACGATGTATTCAAAAAGGAGGTCAGAAAACTGACAAATTTCGCATCATCACAGACGGTTCTCATTCAAAATAACATCGGAATTTGTCTTTTACAGAATTACCCACGGGGAATAGTGCGTCTGTTGTAAAATAGACGAGCTTATAACAACTGCACTACTTCTACGCCTCAAACAACAGTACAAGTTCCATGTTTAAGGACATGAAGAACTGCCAATGCTGGCTCAACATTCTTTATTACTTCGACCACATTGACAGAAAAGAAATATAAAAAAATATTTTATTCCGAAATCAGTCACACATCAAAGCATGTAACAGTCGTTTTTTCGATCACTCAGATAACAGCCTTAAAATTAAAACGTGGAACTTTTGATGAAACTTCTAGTTGGGATCAGTTATAACTTGCATGTACTTGGGGAAGTTTCAGCCGTCACGCCGAGGCCACACTGGGGTGCCGCCGCTTATAAGACTACAACCCTGAAATTACGATTGGAAATTGCAATAAAACTCCTGATTGTGATACTTAAATCGTCCCTAAGCACGAGAAGTTAAATATTAACCAAAAGCAGTTTGTGTTCTTTGTGCATATCTGTTAACACTATAATTACAGTGCAAGAACCTTTATTCATTCCAACACGTTTTACCGTTGGGTTTTAAATGCCTTACAACTATTGGTGTGGTGGGGGGTGTGAGGAATGTGTGGTTTAAACTTCCTTTTCCAAGGGAAGTACTCCGCAGTCGCGTGAAAAGCCCCATTGAGCCGAGGCTCGAACCCTAGCCCTTTCGGCTGCGAGGCCATCACGCTCACCACAAGACCATGGAGCCCTTGCAAATACTTTTTTACAACCGATAACCCAATCAGTTTCTAAAAAACAAACACAGAATGTGCTAATTTTATGAAGCGGGAAATAATAGAATAATGCTGTAATAAACTATGAAGTCGGGTAAACAATTTCGCCTAGATGCCTTTACATTGCAGAAATTCATGCAAAGCAAAATAGGATAATTATTCACAAGGCAATGCATAAGACCTATTGTCAGCCTACCTCAAATAACAGTTTGCAAACTTTAGTTGCCACCTACGCCAACAGATGAACGTGGTTTTGACAACAGCAGCTTCACCTTCATGTCGGTTTCGAACTTTGTCTTTCATTAACCCTTTAAGAGAATCAAACGAAGAGGGTTAGACCCAAAGAAACATATTTTATAAGGTTACAAAATATACAAACAGAGAACATTCTAATTTTACACTAATATGACTTCGGAGTTTGCTAGAACTTTAACGGACCTTTTTAATTTCAGAGAAAATTTCATGAAGTCTATTCACAGTTTTTCTAATCCGCACTTTCATTCCACCTCGTATGTTTACAGCGGCCCGGCTTCTTCAATTTTGAAGAATTTTGCCGTCATTTGGTTCTCACTATGGTAGTACGGATACAATTTGAGAGCGAAAAAAATTAGGGACCTTTATTTTGATTTGGCATATGACAACCCAAAATTATGACTTGAAAGATTTCCACACAGCCTATGTACTTGAGCTTTAGTTCTAAAGTCGAAGAGAATTTGCGCATTGCTAATTATTCAGCATCGCCGAACACAGTTATAAAGTTTAAATTTTATTACATACTAGCCAAGTTGCATAAACTGAAAATGGTGACTACATCTGCTGCATTTTGGGTGAGTTTATTACAATTTTCAATTTGACTTGCTTAACAGCTTTATGCTGAGTGTTCCACTAAAAAGTATAATGTACTTTGATTTAGTATAACTCAAAAACTATCATTTGTATTTCAGGTCTATAAAAACTAGTTTTTAGACCAACCATTTTTTTCAATTTTAAAATTTTTATTGAATTTATTTGTATGAAAGCAATTCACCAATGTTTTCAGTGGAGACTCCCTATATGTGTTTGAGTCTCTACTGAACTTTGAGAACCTTTATTAATTCCAACACGTTTTACCATTGGGTTTTAAATGCCTTACAACTACTGGTGTGGTGGGGGATGCGAGGAATGTGTGGTTTAAACTTCCTTTCCCAAGGGAAGTACTCCGTGGTCACGTGAAAAAAAACACCGGAGCCGAGGCTCAAACCCTTGAGGCTTGTCCTTTTGGCTGTTAGGCCATCACGTTTACCACTACACTATGGAGCCACTACACCACCACTACACCAAAGATATGTTGAGATGAGATTCAATTTTTTTTCTAATCATCACTTGTTAAAAAAATACTTATAATATTTATGATTAGACATTTTTCCTTTAATTTGTAGGGCAGAATACTTTTTTCTGTATTACCTATTTTTTAAGTTATTGGAGCTAATATTTATTATAAGCTCAACTTTTCATGTAAGTTGAATTTTCAGTGCTGCATATTTTTTCCACCATAGAGCCTAAACATGTTGATCTGAAAATAATATTACAGCAAAACTAAGTAAAACCAAGCAAATGATGCTATATAAAGTGCAAAGGTTAATAGATATATTTTTTTAAATATTACATTCTTTCATATTATTCATAAGTATATACATGTTAGTATGAAAGAGTGAATTGTAAGTTTAGAGACTGGTATGTTTCATGTGAAAAGAGACCCATACTTTTCTGTTGTTTAAAGATATAAATTCCAGAATAAGTGTTTGAACACCTATTTCAATATTCAATATTGAAATGGTAATCCTATTTTTTGTTTCAGAGGAAAATGAAGGACTTGGTCTACATTGGAAGTGGAGGAGCCTTGTGCTTTGGTGGCATTTTGTATTACACTAACGACCCTAAGCTACACAGGTAGGTTATGAAACCTAAACTTGCTACTTATCATTATTACTAATAATGGAAAAAAATTTAAAAATATGAAGTTATTAGGTATGTAGTAAGTTGAATCTTGGCAAAAAAATGCTGTAGATATTTCTTATTTAAAAAGAAAGATATGATTATATCTCATAGCTGATTTTTTTTAACTGACATTATATAACTGTTGTTTTTTCTTACAGGTAGGAAGTATATAAGTGTTAACCTCTGTACAAATAAATTTTTGTATGTTAGTCAAGCAACTTTGTATCTAATTACTTTGTTGTTAATGATTATAACAATTAACCTGAAACTGTACTCATGAATACTAGATATGCACATGCCACTGCATAAAATTATGATTCAAATGTTTTTGAGTAGAAAAAGTTACCAACTACTAAAACTTGTGACATAAATGAACATAACATGTAGGTATTTCACCAAAATACTTGTATTTTCCTGTCTTATTTTCATTTCATGAAAATTTCTTTTACTGGTCAAATGGAAATAGCTAATAAAAAAATTAAATAAACTTATGTACTTATTCATTGCCAGAAACCTTACAATGCCCTTGCTGCACTCGTTGGATCCTGAACAAAGTCATCGTTTGACCATCTGGGCAATGAAGCACAAGCTTCTGCCTCCAAGACGAGACATGACAGATCAATCTTTGGTAAGATCTGCAAGTACTCATAGGTATGGACAGAGGGGCTCTTGAATAATGATTAGGCAATGTATTCTTTTAAATATAACCAATAAAGGCAGCTTAAAATGGTAAGAACTTTTTAACTTGCCTTGTAATTAACATTTTAGTGTTGTTAGAGGTTTGAAGTGTTGCTATGTAGGGCTTGAAAAATATGGTAGTTTAGGAAAAATTTGATGTTACTAGTAAAACTACCTGTACTTAAATGTGTTCATTTTATTTTTTTGGAACTGAAGAGGACAAATTGTAATTCATGCTTGCAAAATAAATCATAAATGTAAGCATATGATTACATTTTGACCTTAATCAAGTATTCACTTTGGTTGGTTAAATTACTATGGGGCATTTAATGATTACATTTTTATATAATGAAAAGATCCTGAGTTGTGAAATTTAGTAATTGTTATCTTTATTTACATTTTATAAAATTCGTATTTTTTCTCCTTATATTGTTGCTTTCTATGAATTCAAACAAAAAACTATTCATAAAAAAACTAAACTATATTTATTTATACAATTTGGTAATTCATATGGCTGTAAAACGCCACATTCATTTAAATTAGCAGTTTACTTGCATAACAATCTAACGCTAGAGCATGACTGTTATTGTCAACCGTTTTTTTTTTTCGAGAACCGAAAATTTGCATATTGTAATTATTTTGCCTTTCCTCCCAGCACACGACAGTCATGGGCTTGCAGTGCCGTTCTCCAATAGGCCTTGCTGCTGGTTATGATAAAAATGGAGAAGCGGTGGAAGGATTGTTTAGACTTGGCTTTGGCTTTGTAGAAGTGGGCTCTGTGACACCCAAACCTCAAGAAGGCAATCCAAAGCCTCGAGTGTTCAGACTCACTGAAGATGAAGCTGTAATTAATAGGTGAGGTGGTGTAAGAGTTTGGTTCTGCGAAGTGGTGTGCTTGGTTTTTTTTTTTTTTGAGATACTAATGTTGTTGATGCTGCAAGAACACGCATTTCATACTAATAAATATTCCATTTATTTATTTACTAGTTATTATACAAAACTATAGGCTGATGGGTATTATTGTTGGATTCGGAAATTGGGAAAGTTATTAATGATACACATTTTAAAATGCCTTACTTTCTGGTACGTCAGATGCAAATGTTGGCAGGCTTCCCAGCCTACACCTTTTGCTTACCTTTTCTCTGTTATTTCTGGGTTAGTAAAGATCAGTATATTGACACAATAACTTGAGCTTGTCAACAGCATCCATAGAATTCCTAACGAGGTTCCACATGTTTTGAAAAATAATGTAAATTGCAAGAGATGAATCAGCTCTTGTTTCTTTTTATTTGAGCTGAAATTAGTGATTTAATTTGATTTAAATCGAAATGTAGTGAAAAATTAAAGGCCTATAGTGAACGCTGAACAATCACTTCAACACGTTTATCTAAGTGCTATTGCTAAGTAATAGTTGTAAAGAAACTAGCGCTTCAGTGACTCAGACTTTCTCGGATCAAAAGAGAAAGAACCATTTAGTATGGACTCTTAAAACCGGAAAATCTATGCACAAGGTGTGTTCCCACACAGGATCCCCTGCGCATAGAAAGAGCGAGTCAAGTATCAAGAAAGAGAAGAAATAGCAAAGGTGTGAAAATGAAGAGAAGCAAAATTTGCACGAAAGATAGAAGTCAGTCCCGAAGGCCTATGTGTAGCTGAGGTCACCTAACAGTGCCTGGGACAATTGCTAAAATGTCTATTAAAATCAATTTTCATGAATCTTTATTTTACGAACTTATATGGAAAACTTTTACCATATTTTATAAAATAATCACTATCAGATCTCGTTTTTCGTTGAGCCTATTTAGCATATTGTGCATAGATATTGAGGCGTATGAACTTTAATTAATTTCGAAGGTTTATCGTTGACGAGAGTTAAACTGTACCTGTCCATTCTTAACAACATTACACTTAATTCTTTAAACTGAAACGAGAAAAACTTAAACTCCTACGGAGTTCCAATGCTAAAATTTCAGCGTCTGAAGCATTTATATTCAGTGCAGGCTTTTGGAGACACGTTGTTCACAAAGTTAAAGATCCCAGTGCTTCTACTATTGTTATCCCACATGTACGATTACCGTAGTCGCGAACAGAGAGCTCTCATAAGGGAATGATGGTGAGGCACGACTCTTGGTCCATATGAAGTGTGTATTGCAAGCCACCGTTACACGACCTGTGTAGGCTGACCATAAGGTCACTTATAAATTAGGTGATGGATGATGGAAACTCGTTAGGTTTGCATTGCTTAATAGATGAAAATATGCTCATTTGGCTGCAGGAAACTACTGGGTGGGGATTAAACAAGGTGTGATGCAAATGAATACGTTATTTAGGTCATATATCTAAGGTACAATCTCATATTATACGTGGCATGAAACTTGGTAATCATTCGCTAGCTTCACGCTGAGATGGTAGAAATAACACTTTTAGCATTTTGCGGTAGGTCACATGATGTAAAAGATTGAAAATTTAGTAATTTTATTCCTGTACTTAAACCTAGGAAATAAAAGCAAACAGACTGTGAACTCTCTCGAGGAAATGGTCAATTAAGAACAATGCGTCATAAGTGAACTTTCCAATCATTTCACTCTCCAGTTTTACGAACATTGAAAACAGATATTTTTCCTGAAACCCCATGACCATGTTAAACTTACATTGGTGACCATTGCGGCACACGTGCTCATGTGTTGGTGTTGCAGGTACGGCTTCAACAGCGCCGGGCACGCGCAGGTGTACGACAACTTGAGCTGTCTGCCGCCGCCAGGGCAGCGCGAGGTCCCCGTGGGCATCAACCTGGGCAAGAACAAAAGCTCGCTGGACCATGTGGCAGATTACAAGGAAGGCGTGAGATTACTGGCTCCTCTCGCTGATTATCTTGTTGTCAATGTCTCAAGGTGAGATCCCACTCCGCCAATGAGATGGCTAGTTTGTCGAATTGGTTTTTGTTGCGTTTCAGTTAAAATCTCACTCGAACAAATTTTAACATACTCTTTAGAAGAGCTAAAATGCGTCATGAAGAAAAATATACCATGCACTCCTTCTCAGCAAATTTTAATAAAATAGATTTCTCAGGAATAGGTCTCCGTTACGAGATACTGATATATCAGTATCGATTTTGTGCGCCGCTTCAGGCAGTTCTAGTCCATTTCTCAGGTGGTGTCATCTACTAATGCTTCAGGTTTACATTCGAAATTCAAAACTGTTACCCCATTTTGACGTACACTCAAATCCCTAATAATTTTAAAGTTTCAAGCAATTCGTGTGGAGTTACAGGGCGTATAACTCTTTCAAGGGTCCTTGTCGACAATAATAGATAATAGATATAATATAATTTAGTCGTAACTCTTGGTTTTATTCAAAACGAAGGTGAATACCCGTACGAATGCATCAAATATGAACAGCTGCTTTCGCAATATTTCGCTCATTTAAAAACTAAGTTGGTCCTTTGAGTGTAACGAGTAATTTAATTGTTTCAGTCCAAACACACCTGGACTGAGAGGCCTACAGGCAGGCGGAGCGCTGTCCGGCCTGCTGGACGGGGTGCAGGCGCAGCTGCAGCAGCAGGAGGGCCACAGGCCGCCTCTGCTCGTCAAGATAGCGCCTGACCTCAGCGAGTCCGAACTCAGCGCCATCTGTGCAGTGCTGATGGAGAAGNCCGACAGAGTTGACATGCAGTGCAACAAATTCGGATTTGAATGCCCCATTGTCGCTGACGGGACAAGAGAGTGCAATTGGGGAATGTGGGGTGCAAGTTTCTTTTCTAAACGGAAGCAGTGCTTGAAAATCCGGTAATTTAACCTGGGCATTGAACCTGGGCCCTCCTCTCTTGCAGCGGGGCGCGTAATTCAATGCGTGATGGAACGAATGGAGGATAATTTCTAATGGGTCGAGGGAATGTAGTTCTGCTTCTTTCATCCAGTGAGGATTGTGGTAACGAATAATTTTTCATGCAGCAATAGGTAAGTTCTTCTTTTGTCAGCCGAGTGTAGAATAGAATATAAAGCGAGGAGAAAAAGTGAACTTTCTTTCAGTCATCTCGTGCGCGTCAAAACGAATTTGTTGGTTAAAGATTGGCACAACATTTTTTTCATTAAATATATGGGGAACTCAAAGAAGTAGAGCATTCGAGTTAACCTGCAGAAGTTCCTTCGACACCGAGACGATTGTTTGTCTCGGATCTCTGTGATAGCATATTCACTCACAGCCTTGCCCTTAATTTATGTGTTCTCCCATATACTCCCGTCACACTTGCGTGGCCCAACACGTGTATCCTTCTACATTCGGGAATATGTTGCCTCTGATGTTAGTTATTGAAAGGAAACTAGCCACTCTTGTCGTTTTGAACTCGCTTGTAGCGAAGTAATTACCTTTTGTTCACTACCTGAGTGGTCATTTTACTGCTACATGGTTACATCGACCCAATTTCCTTTCAGAAATAGTACTAGTAGTGATTGTAAAGATAGCAGCGATTTAATAACTCAGGCTATTTCGCACCGAAAGAGAAGGGACCATTGAGTATGGACTTTGGAGAATGGGGAATCTATGCTCAAGGCATGTTCCCACACAAGATCCCCTGTGCATAGAAACATGTTGAAAAGGAAGAAAAAGAAAAGGTAAAAAATAATCAGCAAAGGAGGCACGAAAATAGAAAGAAGCAAAGTGGGCACGAAAGATAGAAGTCTCGAAGGTTTAGCTAACGCTAAGGTAACCTAACAGTGCCCTCCTGGGGAAGCTAGTCCGCATAGCATAGGACGGCGAACCCAACCTTGTTGCCTATGGCCTATCCTTCTCCTCCTTGAGGGACCTCACAGAAGTAACTCCTATAGATTTATTACAAATTGCCTTAAGTTGACAGATTTATCAAGCCCTCCATACTAAACTATTTTAATTACAATTTATGTGCGGACACATTTCTATTTGCCCTTGGATTTGTGGCTCAAATTCATACAAAACATTAAATTGTTACTAATATCGCAGACGAGTCCATCGTATTTTCTTCTGCATTAGACCACTCAATGCATGTTGAATGCAAAAAACTTGACTACGAGCTGCTGGTTGACTTGTGCTGTGCCTGGTACCGCAGGTGGACGGCATCATCGTGGGCAACACGACCGTGACCAGACCCTCGAGTCTCCGCAGCAGTCACGCTCACGAGGCAGGCGGCCTGAGCGGCAAGCCTCTGGAGGACAAGGCAACTTCGACCGTCAGGACCGTCGCCAGCATCACAAAAGGTTTGTCGCGGGGATCAAAGTCCAACGTCATGACATTTTGATGTGCGAGTGATTCTTTGCGCACCTACCGAGTCTAAATGAGGATTGGTTTGAGCGCTCGGTCAGATCGACTAGCACCAGACCTTGTGGTCATAGATGCAGGTTTTTCAAGTGGACCTACTAATGGGATTTTTGCAAGCGTAGGTCGGCTCCCCATCATCGGGTGCGGGGGAGTCAGTGACGGGGAAGGAGCGTATGCCAAACTACGGGCGGGCGCGTCGGCGGTGCAGCTGTACACAGCGCTCGTGTTCAGAGGACCCACTCTGCTGGTTGACATCGAGAAGCAGCTACTGCAACTCATGAAGTGAGAGACCTGTCATCATTTTTATATTTCATCTTTGGATAATATTTACGATTTTCTCGTGTAGAAATTGTCTCTGAATAAAACCTTCAGTGCTTCATTAATAAACCAGTAATAATGAATTACGAATCTCCTACTGTAACCCCACTTACCCACTCTTGAGATGCGACGCTACTGTCACACCCTATTTATCCAGACAAACTTGGGTTCTGTGATATGCGTAGACCATATTGTAATAATATCCTTGAACGAATGTAATCAAGCAGTTCTGTGCAGTCTCGTAGTTTCTGTAGAATTAGGTAACATGTCTTATGTTTGCTCCATCATGTATGATTTTCCAATTGTTTGCAGACGTGACGGGTTCTCATGCGTGTCCGAGGTGGTCGGCGCAGATCTCAAGAATAATTGAGGGCCTCCGTAAACAGGATACTCGGACGAGGATGAGTCCTATTTAAATAGGTGTTCGTCGAGCTACGCAACTGTAAACACTACAAGCACTAGACAGAACAGACATAAACAAAATACTCAATAACCATCCACCTGATATTAGCAGCACAGAGACAGAAACTCTCCAGGTCAGAAAGAGTACACCTTACACGACTCCGCTGCGGTCACCACACCTCACTCAACACGTACAGACACAGACTGGATTCCACTCAGTCGAACTTTTGTCCCACTCGGTATTCCATCTTCTTCTAGAATGTAACCACCTGGCGGCACTTAAGACAATAACACAACATCACATCCATCTATCAGCTCTGGACGCGGAGGTGGCAGCCTTCCTGCGCTGCGCAGGCATCGTGCAGTAAGCGATGAGGGAACTTCTACTACTACTACTATAAACTTATGAAAATGCGGAGGAGGAACGGGTAACTTCCCCAGAACTAATTTTTTTTATATCTCCGATTGTGGTGTTTGTTTTCGATGTCGAAATTACAATGTCACCGAAATAAAGCTGAAACTGAACATTTCAAACGTTGTCCCTATCTCAAGTCACGTTGTCTTATTGATGCAGGGTCAGCAGTTTGAATGTGCGCAAAATCCAGTCAGAGCTTTATAACTCAGCAACATTCTGATACAAGATTTGATTTTACCTTATTTTTTAAAATTTTGGAAGTATTCCCCGAGTGTTTCGCTCTTCCAAATTTTGAGGAACTGTTTCGTCTTGGTCAGTGAAGTTTGGAAATGTTTTCAACTCCCATTTTTTGTCTGGTGTGTTCAATTAAGAATAGTTTACCTGCACATCGGGTTATTTCTCCATCAAAGAGTAAGTTGTGGCACCTGCAACTTCAGGAATTCCATCTACACATCCAATTTAATTGCTCGAGTTTCCCTTCTCTGCTTACCCATGAGCAGTTGTTTATTCAAATTGTGCAAAAGGTGGGAAATAGTTCACGACTATCGTTCTGCAAACAATTTTTCAGCGAAAACTGTAAAAAAAAACCTGCGCCATTCATTAGTTCGATGATGCATGTTTTCTCGACTAGATAAACTGAAGCAAATTTCAAGGCTGACAGAGAAGTAAAACTTGCAGTTATTGAATTGTTTCATCATTACTGAAATATGAGTACAAAATGCCTTAATATTACGAAAGATATAGAAGATTTTTGTCCGAGTTTGGAATTTCAGAAAATTCTGAAACATGCGCTGCTGTGAGAGCCAACAGCAGCAAAGAAGCTCGCACAATTCTTAACTGGTGCGGTACTCTTAAATATGTATACAGACATGCTATTACAGCCCTAGTCTATATCGGTAAAAACAATGTACGGGTCTTTGACTCCTTCGAAACCTCAAAACTACGTTTCTCGACATCGTAGTTATTACCTGGAAGCTTGTCGTAACTACGAAATATAAATAACATACCTGAATTTTTACTATCTCTTCAAGAAAAGTACCAAATAATACTATAAAAGAGATAAGTTGACTAATCAAATGAAATACACAAAAAATTTGTAATACAGAAAGTCGTCGAGTAGTAACTCAGTCTTTCGATACATTTCAGCATTCTTCTCCCCTTCCTCTCCAAACCACGAGAAGCAGAAAGGTAATGGTTGGGTTTAAACTGATCTTTAATACCTGTCGTATATGTTATATGCACGAATTGATTGGCGCTCTAAATTTTTAGTATCAAGTATTCAACACATGTCTTTATGAATCAATAGGACAGGTTTCCACTACCTAGTATTAAAAATTTCGAACACGAGTCAAATGGTGCATTGAAGCAAAGACGACATGTATCGAGAAGACACGCCCACAATATAACAGTCTCCTCCAACCAACAAACATTGCAAGGCTTCGTAAGCTCTAAAGATCACCAAGGCCTCTTCAAACCCTGTCAGAGTAACTACGAAGAGTACTAAATTAGTACAAAGCATCACGTCAGTAGTTCGTTTAACGTTATCACAAGAGCACAACTTGCCCTTTGAGAATAAGACGCGTAAAAAAGCAAAATTGTCCAAACCCGAACTTCAGATTCTCCTCATCGGGATTGTCGCTGGAGCACGCAATGGAGCGCCTGGCCAAGAGCATCTTAAAATAGTACACTATGAGCTCCGTTTCTATCAGAGCTGCCATCGTTGGCAATAGGTATTCAATCGTATTGTATCCTCACCGCAAACAAAATCGTCATTACATAGATGTAAGAACAAAAAAGACAAGCTGCGTCGCAATGTTGAGATACAAACCGCATTAACGTTGCAAATATCTTTCAAGACTTGGTGTGACTGCACAAATTGCCTTCCGTGTATTGATGAAGACAGCGTTTAGAAACAACGATGCTCCACAACGGTCACACAAAACAGGAGCGCACGGGCATGTAGTACAGTGTCGTCAACCGAACGAAAACTAAAACAGTTCACTGGTCATCACATACCGGAGTATGCGCTCACAGCTTTGATGCAGGAATGCTGGTCATTTGTCCCGTAGCGAAATATTAAGTAAACATTCCATATTTTACACGCTTGTGTGCATATTCAGTCTAATCTTGAATGAAAAAAGAATTTAAGACTAAAGTAGATTATTCATTATGTCATAACGTCCTTCGATATTAGATCATCAGTTTGAAGCTTTCCACCCACATGAAATGTGATCCAAAGACAACGAAATGAAGGAACCATTTAGTGTGAGCTTAGAAACCGTGGAATCTTTGCACAGGTGTGTTCCTATACAAGATTCCGTGCGTAATGAAACAGCAAGTTAAGATAGATGAGGAAGAAAAGATAAACAATAATCGGAGAAAAAGGTATGAAAATGCAAAGAAACAACGTAGGCTTGAAAGGTAGAAAAATGAGGAAAGACCAAGAGAAGATAGTGAATCTAAAAAATAAAGGATAGAAAGGACGCCAGTCAGTCCTCCATAGCAGGGTAGACAAACCTAACCCTATGGCCTGATCCTATGCTGCCTCAGCGGTCACTCCTTCATAGGGCGCTCACCTTTTCTTAGGGACATCAGACTAGACCAGGATTCGTGTTGAAGAACGTTTTCTCATCCTACCACCCTCAGGTTTCCCGTATCAAAATACAGGCCTGGTAGGACGGGTGTGAGATAGCTGAGTGTCTCCTTTCAATTGATGGCCCACCTCTCAAAAAAGTGTTACTCTCGATACCAGGGTTAATGCGTCAGGGAACACTGTCACGCTCATTCAGGGGAGCAGCAGTGACGAGTCGAGTACATCGCGCATTATTACCACTCTTACGTCACTGAACCGCTGCTGCCACAGTTATTTATACCCAAAATGAACTTGCCAATTCAAGCTTATTCGTGGGCAACGGCATTGATGTGTTCTCCCTCGGAGAGAGATAAATGAGATGGTCCTTGAGCGCATCTTGGGGACGTCGCGAATTCCTCGAGCTATTCTCAAAACTCTAACTCCATCAAACAATGTACATGGATTGGAAATGAACTTTCAACTAAACAAACTAAAGCTGGACCTTAAACGACGCTCTTATTGTACACAAAACAATACATACAATGAGGACCACTAAGTGGTTTCAATAACTCTTAAAATTATTTTATCACTACTGACCTCCGCTGCCGAGATCGCCGTACGTGGTAAAATTTTTGAAATAATATTGAAATGATGAAAATTAAAGGGGTCACCTTAAAGTTTCCATACTTGTAACCGAGGGGCAAATCGATCGAGCTGATGACTGTAAACTTTGAAAGTTCATGGTCACAACTTAGTGTATTTGCCTGCCGGGGCCAGTACTGCTGCATCACTTTCGACCTTCCGACCGAGTGCAAATTCTTTGTTTTAGAAATAATGATAATTCAGTAAACCAGAACCGGTTGTCTTCAATTACATCTTAGGTGAATATCAAAGTCAGGTCACAGAGCGATACGTCAAATTCAAATGAAAATAAAAAGTGGGTATCGAACGCATAGCAGTAACAGCGGCAGAGGAGGAATTGAAATGGCGTAACACCTGTTGAGCACATGTCGAAGTCAGACAACACAATTACGCAATAAAAGGCTTGCCTCACATGAAACACAATTAGAATGGTAATTCGGCATCATAAATACATATAGTACATCACAATATAAACATGGAAACAAACACGTATGATAGATCTGGGGTTCTACAGAGTATTGATCCAAAGGTTGAGAAACGTACATATACTGCACAACGAATGACACTGCAGAAGCAAGATTGACATACCTTCAACAAAAATTCGTCTTCAGTTAGTATATCACAGCCGAACTTAATGCGGTGAACGTCATGAAAACCTGTGAAACAAATACTACAGCGTCAAATTTTAGTAGGAAGTCTTAACAAAGTTCTTCATCAACATTAGTCCGCAGAATCCGGAGTCAGACTGAGAGCATAATTAATTCAAGTCAGGTAGAGAGGTAGCTGCCAAAGGCAGGGTCGGCACATTGTGGTAAGAGTCATTGAAAATAGCAGCACATTTTTAATATAGAGTAGTGAAAATTGCTTTATTAATGAAGTACAGACCCCATACATCGCTTAAACCTACGAGCTCCTTCCCCAGCAAAAAATGACTAGAGAACAGGTCGCAGCAAGACAACGACTTGGTGCAAACTAAGAACGCACTAGAGCACGATGTCGTCCACACGCTGGACCGTCTGCAGCAGGGATGGATAATAATCAAAGTGAACTCGATTCTCGCCCTTTTTCCCCTGAAATTCTACTACTTTTACGGAACTCAATCAATTGGAAACTTACAAGGGAACACTCAGATTATTTTTCCATTATGCCTTGTCTGAGAACTGACTCATAAAGACATGAACACTCTCACCAGGAGTCATTTGGTCAGTCATGTCCATCAATTCTGCGGTAGAAGTAAAAGGAAAAGAGAAAATAGAAGGAGCACTTCACAGTAAACTCTACAAGGGACTTGCAACAACAAACTCAGCTCCTGAAGCTGTAAAGTTCAAGTCTCCGCCGGGACACCAAACAATCGCGACGAATCTTCACCTTCAAGACATTTATTTAGTCGCTTCCATTGAGAAATTTATGTCATGAAAAATTCATATTCAAAAGCGATTATTGAGAAAACGGTGCACCTATTTTAACGCTCTCAATTTTAAATCTCAATTAAAATGGTACTTGTAACATGAGATAAATTCTACAGCTGGATTTGATCATGATGAATATTAATTGCAGTTAATTCAAATAATCGTCTCGAAACAAAAAGCTAAAATGAGAATCAACTGAAATACCACAGCATTACGACGCAAACCCTTGACAGTGGAACGACAGTTTTGAGCTAGCCAGGCTTCCCCCCGCGTAAAAAAAATAAGCAGTTGAAATACGCAAGACCTTTATCTTGACCTCGTCTAAGGCACGAGCCTGAGGAGGCTTGCCGCCCGAACAGGGCCAGCAGGACTAAGCCCCAATGACGGTGAGATGAGGGGGCGATCGGCCCGAGAACTTCTTAGAGTGGTCAACAACGCGACCATTCTAGGAACACCATACAGAACAACTAGGGCTGTAGGGTTATCAAAACAAAGTAAAATACATGACAAAAATAATTAATGCAAATGAATGAAAAAATTAAATTTTCTGTCATTGTACATCATTTTTAATGCTTAGTCATAAATGTTGCTTTCGAGTTGGAGCATCTCATCGGAACAGACAAACGAAATACAAGTTCAGGCAGAGAGTAAGTTACTAGTCTCTCTAATACCATCAATACCATTGCCTAATTGAAAAAAATAACGGAAAACTTCAATTTTCAAGAACATCCTTAGCGTAACGAGGAAGTTCACAGAGAGCGAACTTGTAAATTACGATGAATGCAGTACAACTTCTGTAACTAAATCAAGCCCTACATCAACACTTTACTCGACTTATTCGAGTACTTCGCCTATGCCCACGTCAGCTAACAGAGGGACATGCTAGAGCCACTACCTGACCTTTCGATCCTCAAGGACTTTATTCCCGAAGGGGGAAACCAAAGGCCGCTCATAAAACGCAGGCTTTCTATTCGCGTAGGTCAAAAATATTTCAACAAAATTGGACACTTGTACCTCGAGAGCCAGCAAAAATAAAATCTTCTTCACCACTCCTCGTACATCACGTGGGAGAGTATGTTACTGGAGACAAAATACAGATCGTATTCAGAAAATAGTTTATTCTCGCTCTCAAGTGCCGTGTGAACTCAGATAGTGAGACCATCGTCTCAAGAGTTGCTCGCATCAATTTCTCTTAAAAAACTTCACACACATACACCACCGTACGCCTTTACTTTTACAGAACATACAAGACATGGATGATTTTCCCTTCTAATGCCCTTATGCAAAATAGAATAAGTTGGCATTAATTGTCAACATCGGAACGATACAAGCGTAAGAGCGAAGTTCACCCATTCAAGTCCCTTGCACAGCACTTGGTACTCCGTACGGTCCGCAGGGCCCACTTTAATATTCTTCATAGGCTTTTCTCTTCCACTGGATGGCTGTAAATGATGAAATAATAATAAATATTAATTAGCTACTAGGAATCATTCTCCCATGTCACAAATTGACCCAATGAACAGACAAAGTTTAGATTCGATCACCACTCGCATAGGCGAAGTAAGGAAGAGTCTCTCCTGTGTTGCCCCTGGACAGAATCTACTGATAGATCCTGTGACAGTTATGAATCACAAGATAAACTAGAATACTCATTGGTGCCAAATCAAATTATGTACAGAACTGAAAACGCTTACGCAAAGACAACCGGTGATATTCGAGGAACCTACCGATGGCACATTTCACGGACAAAATCCCAACGAACAAAAATACGGAGATATTCGAATTTCGAAGATTCGTCCCAGTTCCCAATACTTACCATACAGAACAAACTCCTGCCGCTCGAAGCCTACGCTTCGAACAAGAGAAAGTAGAGCATCCGCGGCCCCGTTCCTTGTACGTTGTACGAAAAAGGAACGATAAGAAACGCAACAACTTGTACCACCCACGTCTTCCGAACACGAAACACAGGCCCAGACGCTCTCATTACATCAAAAAGTATTTCACAAACCCCGGAGGCAAGGATGAAACACACAACACCAGACACAAATATACAGACGCCACTGTCGCTAACACTGACAGAAGACACCGAAGTTGCGCCCTAGCACTCACACAAACTCTGAAGTACTGTGCTCCAGCCGAGCAAGCGTCTTGGTACTTTTAAGGTTATAGTTTACGTTCATCTTGTGATGAAGAACTCGAAACATTTTGATCGTTAGACTTTGACCAACCAAATAATAAAAAGATTTTAAATAATAAGCTTCATGTAAGAGTGCTATACGTAATGACGACATAGAGCAGCTTAACAAGACTAAACATTGAGAAGTGAAGTAGTGGACGTTGTTGAAGTATCCAAGATACTACCTCAGGAGGTGTGATGCAGTAAACCACCAGGTAACGCCAGCGAAACCGCCGTAGAAAAATAAATAACACAAACCTACTACAACGTTTAAAGCTGCGTGTTGGTGATTCTGAGGTGAACAGCTGAAAATTTCACCGAGGAACGCTAATTTGACGAGTTAAACTCGTATCAACACGAAAGGGAACAGACATGAGGATTTTGGTGAGTAAGACTATTGAATTCCACATATCCTCATAGGCTAGGTAAATTCAAAAATGCACACCACGACCACCGTCAGGAGAATTAACGAGAGCAGACCATGCGACAATCACTTCTCACTACCACAAAAAACAAAACTGACTAACCCAGAGCAATATCCGAGTGCAATACCGCTCAAGTTGCAACTTGGTTGAGCCATCAGTCAAATTTCATCAAGTTGTACCGAGCAATCAAATCATTGCAATTCTTTGTGCTGCATAATGAGATGAAGAAAGCATTTATTATCATTATGGAGCCTAAGACACTCTGACTGCAGTCATACAGGATAACACATCAGAAACGGAGTATGAATACACAGCCCTAAAGTCCACATTAATGGCCAGCTCGCTAAACGCTGTTGTTCGCGCAGTGGTCCAAGGAAGATATTTGAAAACATCCATCAATTTTCCCCCTCTTTCTTTTCGAGAAATTAAGACGTCGAAAACACCAACCTTTGAAAAAACAAGTCCGTCGGAAACTAAAATAATGATTAGTCCCTGACGCAATACACTTTCAAAAGGAATTTGAATTGAAAGCAAACCGATCACGGCTTTGGAAATCAAAGTATTACATTTATTAGTTTTAGACACAACGAAACAAGCCTTTGAGAATAATTTAAAGAAATTTTGAGCCTCCACGCACCCCTCTTTGTGCGGAGTACCTCATCCAAGGGTACCTTAGCTTCAACTGAGTTATGGAAAATAATTTCGATAACTACTGACATGTAACAGCATTCCACTTTCATTATTTTCGCGGATGAATAAAAAAAATACAAAACCCAAACTACATTCTCAGGTCACAGGATTTTTGCTCCAACCTAAAATTAGTACGTAAAGCAAACTGATCAGAGCTGTACGGACAACAGAGTTCCACCGCAACTCTTTGGAGTCACAAACGCAGCTTTAGCTCTCGCGCTCCCGTACGTGCCAGGGAACAATCGTAGCCTAGGCTTCAAGCTGCACTTTAACAGCCAAAATTGGAACTCAAACCTTGAAAAAAAAAACAGGTTTAGAACACCTTTACTTGCATTTACGATTTCCCTTTCCATAGTTTCTTGCAAAAGCTATTTGAGAAACAGCTTCACGGAAGCTAGTGAAATGTTTTGTTTATTAAATTATCACTAAAATTGGTGATATAGCACTAAAAGATTACTTCCGTACTCGCCTAAGTTGGGCCGATACACTCCATGTGAACGATCATGGTTTTCATATGATAGACATGGTTCATCTTCAGACGGTCACACAAAAACGACTAACTATAAAAATATCAAAATCCGAAACCTGACGGCACTGAATTCACTGAATACAGAATTTGTATTCACTGGAAGCTCACAGCACACAACGCCTACAAATTCTGTAAATTTTCACGTTAGATGAGTAAGGTATTAACAAGAAAGCTTCAATTTTTCTTCCAAAAACTGGCCAGCGCCAAGCGATTCCAGTAGCTCTTCCCCACGCTGGAAGCAGGAAGTATCGCAGGTTTGCCGCAAATCAGTGTAACAAATTTCTTTCTCATCAACTGACCCAGCGTCTCGAGGCTGCATGCCTTCAATAAGACCTAATATGCAACGTTGCAATTCAAGTCCTGAAGACCACTTCTCAAGCACAGAAACACAATAACTCTCACACTAGCACTGCGTTGAATAACTCATAATCTGCAGATAAACAAAACTCAGTTACCCACTTTCTTTTTGTGCGCACGAGCATCTCGAGAACATCTCCAGAACACGCTTAACAATTAGGCTACAACAAAAACTTCCCTTTTAGAAACTCTAGATCTCTGAACTGCGAGCCTTTGACAGGGATCACTTTTCTCCTCTGATGAGCATCGGTGAGAAGCGCTTTCCAGGCGTCATCCTTGGCAGCGAGGCAGCTCACGGACCCGACTATGACGAGGCTGAGGCGAGCACGTGTGAGGGCGACGTTGAGACGCTGCTGCTGGCTCAGGAAGCCTATGCTGGACCCCCCACCTCCACCACGCACGCACGACAGGAAGATTACGTCCTTCTCTTGGCCCTGCGATGGGTAGGAACCTGGTGTCAACGCTGAGAAAAGGTGTTCGTCTGACAGGGTGTTACTTTAATTCTTTGCGAATGAGCGACTTATTATGGTTGCGTTGCATGTTTTGAAATATTTATTTACCGTAAGTAATTGAGGGATCCATGGTGAAGTGGTAGCGTGATGGCCTAGTAACCGAGGAGACCCGGGTTTGAATCTCGGCTCAGGAAGGCGTTATCACGTTACCAGTGAGTACTTCCCTTGAAAAAGGAAGTTTAAACCACACATTCCTCACCACGCCAGTAATTGAAAGGCAATGAAAACCCAAGGGTAAAACGTGTTGGAATTAATAAAGGTTCTCTTTAATTTACACCGGACTTAGCATTACAATCAAGTGAGAAATGACGATATAAACTATAATCAGAATATACACTACTTTTTGTTAAAATAAGCCATAAGGCTTCTAGGGCAACCTTTACAGAGACGAGGTAGGTCTTAAGATTAGCTTTAAATGATTTACATGAGGTATTTTGTTATGAGTTTGAAGGAATGGAATTCCAAAATTAAGTGCCTACTAATAGAATGAAATGATGATATTTGGAACGTGAGTACTAAGGAAGTACTAGTATATTACAAATTCTGGTGACACAATCATGGGGACAGAATTGACAGAAATTTTTTTACGGAAATTTGGGTCACTGCTCGCTCTAATGACTTCAAATATAAAATTTCATAGCAAAAATTGATAAAGGTAAACCAATTCAAAAATTCCCATGTAGTTAAAAGAGTCGCTGTGTGCTCATTATAGCCCAGATGTGCAACAGCTGGTATTGATTTTTTTTCCCGGAGTAAAACTTTATTTTATTTTCATGAGAGTGGCCTGTAGTTATAATACATTGATCATCGTTTTGAAGAATTCGAGTTACTCTCGCATTTTTCCTAGTGTTAGGGAAGAGTCCGGTGGAAAAAGATTTATTCATTAGATCAAAAAGAATGGGTGAAATTAGGTTAGCTATGGATTTTAACACGTTAACAGAAACGTTTCAACGCTATTTGACTTGTTTGTTAAGGCATTGATACAGTTTATCACCTCAGTATTAAATAAAGATGTGAAAAAAAGAAAGAACGGTTTACATTTAGGGTCGAAGACACTAAAAAAGGCCTATTTAAAATCAAATATACCACTGACGCTGGGGAATTTCCAAAAAAGTTAATAACACAAAGCTGGAAGGGACCGCTCACACATGGAGCTCAGAGCAAAGAGCTAAAACATCAACAAAACTGGAGACCTCAACACAACGACAGCGGTACCCTGACCGACATCGGCTTTAGGACTGAGGTCCTTCGCTTCACAGACAGCGTTAATCCTCCAGCTTATTTGAAACTACCAATCTGATCAAGGGGATGGAGGGCAGTTACCTATATTACATTACATATTAATACAGTGACTCTTCTGCATAGTTTTGAGAAGTTCCCCTGCATACGAATCCTTTTTACACGATATCAAAAGTAAAGTGTTCAAGCATTGTAAAGTATTCAAATTAAGCTACCGATTTCAGCACCAGCTATCGTAATAACACATGAAACTATATCACTCTTAATAAAAAGAGTCCTGTGTATCAATAAGGAAAGACATGGTGGCGTAAAATAGATTTGCCACACCATGAATGAATGATCGAGTATTTATTAAATTGATTGATTAATCATTAGTTAGTTTACAGCTCCTATTCTCATGAAATGTGATCCAAAGAGCAAAGAGAAGAAGGGACCATTCAGTATGAACTGTGGCAAAAGTAGAATCTATTCACAGGTGTGTCCCCACACCCGATTCCCTACGCATAGAAACATTAAGTTAAGCAGGAAGTGGCAGACAAAAATAATAAGACAGAGCAAAGAAGGTATGAAAATTGCAAAAAAAAAAAGAAGTGGACGTGAAAGGTAGAAGTCCTAAAGCCCTACTTGTAGCTGAGGTAACCTGACAGTGCCTCTGGGGATGCCAGTCTCCATTGCATAGGCTAGACAAACCTATTAACCACAAACCTATTTAACCCAAACCTAACTCTTGCCTATCCCATACCCCTTAAGGAAAGTATTTACTAAATATCGTATAATTAGATATCAAATTAAACAAAGCAAAACTAAGAAAAAATAAATTTCTTAATATTATCCCACAATATAATAATAGTCCAGTGTAGATTGATTGCTTGGTCTCCCTGTCACTCTCCTAAGGATTTAGATGGGAGAAAATTCCCGGGTCCGTATTTCTAACTATTCAGCGAGACCGTCAGAAAACGCAGTCCCTACCAGTAATACCAAGAACAACATTATTCCACGCAAGATTACCGTAAATAAAAAGGCAACTTAAGAAATTAACATCATTTGTCCCGCCATTTTAGTCTACTCGTTTAACATAAAAATTGAGAGCAAATTATACGATGATGAATAAACATTTAATGAATCATTAAACTGCGGTAAATCTTTATGCTACACCCACAATAGAAGTATACAGGAGAGGAGATATCTAACATCAGGCCTTCGGGAAGCTTAATGATAGCCTAACTCAGGATACTCTACGTCAGGATACTCTGGGGTACTCAATGATAGCCTTAGTCTGGGGTACTCAATGACAGCATTTTTCAAGTCTGGGGTACTCAATGCTAGACAGCCGTGGTCACCTGGAAGCCGTCGATGGTGTTGATGACGATGTTGAGGGCTTTGGTGAGGGACGCCAGGTGGCGCTCCAAACAGTGCTTCTGGCCCTGGTAGGGCGTGATGACCCCGACCTGTGGCGAGGACAGCAACCATTAAGTCTCTTTTGAAATCTCGGCAGCAATAATCGTGTCTTTGAGTGCATTTGGTGCAATTAAAGAACGTTATGTGCAACCCAACCCATCACAACAGCTTCAAATTATTATAGCGTTTTTATTCGATTATTTCACCTTTAAACGAGGACAAAATCAACCTCATGCAATTATAGGTCAACAATGAGATAAAAGGTTTAAAAAGTGAGCCAAGAAGGTTAACAGTGAGCCAAGAAGGTTAACAGTGAGCCAA
>VOMN01139474.1:0-25676 GCA_014899125.1 Orchestia grillus | reverse complement strand
TGCGAAATAGACTGAGTTTCTGAAGCGCTGCTTTTACTACCACTACAACTACAACTTATCTTCTGTCAGTCATGGTAAGTTGTGCTGGGGCTTTGTTTGAAACTCATAACTGTATCCGGTGGCATTTTAGAATAAATTTTATCCTGTCAAAGCTTAGTCTGTCTCAATAACTTCAATCGAATTAATCTGGAAAGAGAGGAGCAAATGAATTATCAGCTGCTGAAGTTTGTATACATCTTTCCAGGATATCGCGTGTGTTTGGAAGTTGGTTTTCACAGGATTATGCGCGTGGCGATTACCTAGTTCATGATATAATCGAGGGAGGGTGACCGGTCAGACACACCTATTGATCAGCTTACCTGGTGACGCCTCATGGCGCCGTCACTCGGACGCACCCGTCCGTCACAATCGGGCCCGCCGCTCGGTTCACCTCCTTCCAGGTAACTGACTTCCTTCTCATTCTTGTGTGTTCCTGTCAACAATATATTTTGTGGTGATTTCTAGCTAATTTCGCTCAGAATGCGCCATGAACGAGATTGTTTGGAAAGGGTTTACCTGGTCGTCTGCTGTCTGGCTTATTTCCTTCAGTGAAGGTTGTGATAGAGGCTGGCATTTGCCTGTCTCAAGTCAGCAATGGACATTGCTGTTCACCTTCTGAAGTGGTATTTTGATTTGAATTTCACCGTGAGTAATTGCTCTCCAAAAGCAGGGACCCTCTTTGGGATGACAGTCGCAAATTGAACTTTTTTATTCCGAGACGAACAACAGGAGGCATCGAATGTCCTGCCCGGTGCAGTATGGGGCTGAGTTTTTATTTCGTCAAGATTATGCTTGTATTAAGCTACATCTTCCTCTTATTTTTCTTTAGAAAGATAAAATTTCCAAGTGGGGTGTACTGTTCAAATGAAACTTCATTCATTTTCTTAATTCAGTGGATACGACACAAAAATCAAGTCTGATACAAAATGCATAAATCTGTGGATGTTGGTCTTCGGCCCAGTTGACCGTTTTAGAGATGCCCTTAGCCCTGCCTTCATAGTTCCAGCAAACTTCACCCCTTCGCTGATCATCTCGGATGACGCTCTTGTATACGAGTGTTGGCTTTTGTTCGGAACTCGTCTAAGTTCCGCCCGATAACTTGGGTGTGAACGAGAATAGCTTCGGATAATTATCATTCAATGGCGCTTACTTGAAGAATTTATGACAGTTTCCTGTACTTCCCAACGCTAAGTCCTTTTACGTCATTGGAATAAAGCTATATTTTTTGACGTGTCAAATTGTGTTCATGTGTGAGACCTTAGTCTTTTTCTCGATTTCGTGTTCACATTGTTGTATGGCGACAGTCACCGGTGGCAAGTAGATGCTCTTCGTGCAGCCGCTCCTTTTTTCTGTTTTTTGGTTTGTTTGAAGCCTGTGGCAGCTTGGTCGGCCTCAGTTTGGTTTGTTGGTATTGTAGAGTGCACATTCACAACGCGTGCACCTTTAACTCCAACTAGAAGAGGAGCTCAATTTAGATTAGATGCAATTTAAATTTGGGATGCGTTTTTTGTCGACAATACAGATTAACTGCAACTACGTACAAAGTTAGTTTTTTGGATTATTTTTGAGCATTTCTCTTGGTTTGTAGTGAGGCGCAGTGTGTGCCGCACAACGTAGGATGTATGTGGCTCGGTTTTTGCTGATGCTTTGATAGGCCTCGTTAGCTCCATTAGGCAGCTTTCCCCCAGAGCTTTAGTTTCTTTGGCTCATTTCTGACTCAGCTTTCTGGCGACTCGCCTGATTTTCCCTGCCGTTGAATTTTCCGCTCCGAGGCGCTTCATCTTTGCCCCGTGCGCTGGCGATCGTTGGACTGGAGGTCACACGTCTCCACTTAACTAGACTTAAAATCTCGCTTCCGTAGCTACGAGGGCACGTGCTTATCATGTTGCTGTCGACTTTAGCGTTGTACTGCATGCACAAATAAATCAACAACTTTGTACGAAGAGATGGTTCGTTGTATTTGGTGTTAGTTGGTTTGTCCATGCTATGGGGACTGGCGACTCAAGGGGAGCAGTGTTAATTTACCCTAGCTGTAAAAAAGCCTTCGGGACTTCTATGTCGCGTGCTCACTTTTATTCCTTTAATTTTTATATTTGACGCAAGGTGGGGCGCGTAATAAGCTTGTACTTGTTGGTGGTAATTTAGAAAAAGTATCAAGTAATTAGAATTCAGTCACGCTGCTGCATGATGAAACGCGATTTTTCCTAATAGATATTAGACGAAAAGTTCTAGTCTTGCATGCTTTGCTAAGATAGTGTGTTTACCTAAGCGAGAGCTTGTGCTGGTAGTAGTCCTCAAGTTGCTCAAGGATCCGGGCTGCGATGAGCTGTCTCAGCCACGCGGCACATCTCCAGCTAACGACTGAAGTTTGATGAACTTTTTATCAACCCAAGTGTTACATGCGCTCTGAAGTTTTGAGATCACTTGCGTGATGTTTTTAACTTTTATGCTCTGTCTTTTTTCTCTTCGTGAATGGTTCTTATTTCAGAAGTGGCAGATTTCTCCACTGAGCCAATGATCGATTCCGGCCGGCACTGGTGCACGGGTGCGCCTAAATGATCGCTTTTGGACTTGGAAATCGCGAACGGTTTGTAGAAGTTTGTGATTATTTGAAGCCTATGCGATGGTTATCAATATGACGAATAGTTTTGATCGTTAATGTGTGTTGCAATTTTCGTGTAGCGGAGCATCGCGCAGGAAATGGTCACAAATTTTGCAGCAGCTGGAGCGCCGTGTGCGCGCTGCGGAGACAGGCTGCTGCTGCTGTCCGCAGTCGCGTGCAGTTGTGTTGCCGCTGCAGAGACAGGGCCGTCCAGTGTGTTGACGCTGCAGAGACAGGGCCGTCCAGTGTGTTGTCCTTTAGTTGGTCGCATTAATGAGGTGTAGCGTCATCAGCTCATGAAGTTCTTCCTTACCAATAATTTACATCAATTTTTAAAATTTGGTTTCTTCTCAGAGACGTTTGCCGTCCGTGTTTGCTTTTGATTAGGTTAGTCTTCCACATATAGTGTGACGGGGCGTCTATGCTTCCCACTTGGGAAGTTGGCTTTTTCGAAGTGGATTAATTTGAAATTTCTATCGGTTTTTGCTGTCCGCTGCTTTATGAGCGCTGGTAGATGTTCATTTTGCGTGTTTTGGGAGTTACACACTTCTCCGCATCTCGAGTTTTTACCAAAAAACGTAGTTACGCGTTTCTTCCCGTTAATGTAAGTGAGGTAAATTTTGAGGAGGGATGCACTTGCGCCCGTCCATTTGTGGGGCCTGTGAATGAGTCAGGGCGGTCATGAGAGTTGCGACGACGGGCACGACAAATGAGAGCATGCGCACTGCCGCCAACCACACCCCGCCGGACCGTGTCCTGGCTGCCGCCGCACCAGCCTCTCGCCACACTACCGCAGCTTACATTCAATGGTCGTGTTCACTCACTCGGTGATTATGATGCTTTCCATTTTCTTTAATCACTGTGAGGAGGGATTATTGGTGCTGTAAAGGCGGTGTGGTGTTAGGGCTTGTCCAGTGACGAGAGCGGTGCCGGCCGCACCTCCCCTCCTTCCACTCCCCGAGCAAGTGTCTCGCCACCAGCCATCAGCCCTCGCTGCTTCTGCTCCAGTCGGCGGGTCACATCCAGTCTCGAGCTGAGCCTCGCTGCGTCTGTTACACGTCTCTCTCTCTTGCCGCGAGTGCCACCGGCCAACACCCACCACTATCACTACACCCATCGTCTGCTCATTGTAGCCATCATCTTATTGCCCATTGTCACGGGATCTGCAGCTAGGTGCACGCCGTGCTCCATACCGACCCCACTCCTGCCTCCGTCACGCAGCCCTCAACTTGTCTGCTGCTGGAAGGAGGACTCGTCAACTCGAGCGAACTACCACGCCTTTAGCTGGTGTCACTCATCACCGGCTCGTCACATAACTCCGTGATCTGTGTGTCCATCTCGATACTGTTCTGGCTTGTTAAGAAAGTGAAGGAATACAGTGAACTCTGCGAGCATAAATTATTCCCATCTCTCGCACTGGACTAAATTTTTAGCTTAGTATAAGAGTCGCAACTGCCAACTACATATCAATCGAAGGATATTAATGCCTTCTAAGCAACCCTTCAGTTCTAAATTTCTTCTCGTGCTCACCTTTACACCTGCAGCGTCTCTCTTCATAGTCTGATTAGCCTCAGTTTACTAGATTTATGCCAAGAATTTCCATTTTGTCTTCGATAGAACGCATGATCAAAGTTCTTTCCGTCTGATCGAGACTTAGCAGCTTTCCATTCTCGCCACAATGATCATTGGACTGTTCACGGACTCCGTCCTGCGCTGCTTCTGCCACACCTGTTCGGTGAACTCCGCCATCGCAGGTCAGTCTTGTTCGCTGGCACGTCTTGCAGACGCTCCGCTCTCTTCCGCTTCCAATTGTCGTGAAGCCTTCCAGCTTTGGTTTCAAAGAGGCTTGTCTGCTTCGTTTTGTATTAGGAATTAGCTTCTCGACCGATAACTGCTCGGTTACGCAACTTTGTCACTGAGGTGCCATGTGAATGCGAAACGCCAGACATTTTGTAATCGTATCCACTACTAGCCCGAAATTCTGATGCATTGTAGGAGTGTTCGTTTTTATTTGAGACGAGTTCAGACTCGAGCTTAACGGCTCCAGGAATGTAACATTCGGCGACTTGTTCTTTCACCTTATTCGCGGAATCAGTAATTTCGTACGTATTTGTACAGTACATAATACTTGGATGAATATTTTTTCTCGTACGTAAAGATTTATGACATACAACACAAAATCCGGTACTATTTGCTATCAGTAGATTAGGCTTAGTGCCGCTCTGAATTCATTCGATGCATTGGAGCAGCTCGAGAGGATTACCCGACTTCCCGATCCGGATATAGCGTGTATGTAGCCGTCAGTTGAACATTAATTTCAGATTTTATGAACTTTTCACGCCTCGAGGCAATAGGTGAGCCATTTCAGCTACAATAATAAACTAATCTGCATTATGTACCAGCAATGGTTGGACTCGGAATAATTATATGAAGGGACAATATATTTCCATTTAATTATGGGTGGAGGTCAACCTCCTTGAAGGTTAAATTAGTTGCTTGCTATTCAAATTAAATTCTGCGGCCACAATCCATGCTCGTGCTGCAGTGCGCTAGCTAGCCCTGCGACCTCCATGCTCTGGGCGCGTCCCGACGCTTTTACGACTGGATGAAGACCATAAAAGAGAGGCACATGTAAGCGCTTTGTTACTGAAACAGTTGTTTGCTTAGTTCGGGAATTTGCTAAATTAGTGGAATTGCCAGTTTCTTGAACATTGTGCCGTGTAGCATAGAAATGTCCTTCATTTCCATTCCAAGATCTGTCAATATTGAACTCGTTTGCATGTGTTTAGTTTCCTGTTTGACAACGTTCTTCGACGCTTCTGTGTTTGCATTTTTACAGGGTGGTCTGTGGAATGCGTTATGAAAGGATTTAATTAAATGTATTAAATACCGTATTGGAATTTCAACTTTGGTTGCAATTCCGATTCAGGGATTGAAATTGTACGTGTCACCTGTATTGGTCGATATCGTATTAAAGGTAGAGAACCCCTTCAATTTTTAGATCTAGCCGCTGAAGTTTCATGCTTTGTGTTCCAAACTCGTAGGGTAAGAAACATGTTTGGGTAATATGACCCAGAGAATATGCTATATTTTCAAATGTCTTCTCAAGCAGTGACGAGAGTTTTAGTTTCATTTTATGACTGAGTTTGAATTTTTCCTTATATCAGATTTTATATTTGTTCTTTCTCTAGATCCTGTTGGCTATTGCCCCTGGCATGTAATTATTAAAACTCATTGCAGTTACACATACTTAAATATGGATTCATTTTACCGTAGAGTTATACGAACTCCACTCGAGTACTGCTTGTATGATAGCTTTATGGGCCAAGCAAAGCCTTTGTCGCATAATCGATGATACTGAGGGTTCAGAATCACTTCTTAGTTAGGAGTGTGAGCTATGACATGTATTCAAGAAGCAGATTCTAGATGCATTAGAATTATTGCGCATGTTGCTCCAGGCTGTAGTATGGGTTTGGTTTGCATTTGAGTGAACCTTATATTCGCTCTATCTGCACTACGGAGGCCAGTGTGCCTTACAATAGACTTCATTCCTGTGGCATCAAGCTTCAATATTATTTTCGCTACTTCATTTTCTCGGCTGTTCGGAATATTCATGCCGCTGTTGAAATTTTCTGCGATATTAACTAACAAACTTCACTGTGCATTATAGTCCATCATTTTCTATAAACTTGGTACCATTCCCGACTTAGTCGTTGCATGGCTCAGAACTGTATTAATTTAGAGCCTGCTTGATAACGCTCGTTCGGGCGCAATCATCGAACAAGTTAGGGCCGTCAACCCATGCTTGTCGTTCATCGCTCAGAGCGGGTGGGAGGGGGCCCTGCGTCAGCGCAAATGACGATCTGTGTGAGGTCGCTATTGCTTCGTGGCGGGCAGTATTGGCTGGGCTGTTCTCGCTCTGCTTCTGCCGCACTTTTCCCCTCTACGTACGTGTACTTCGGCTTTGTGCTGTACTTTGTTTCATTTCGAAGAGAATTATGAGAACGCCTTCTTTCTGGGTTTATGAGCAGTAGACAACGATGAAGATCTGTTCCTTATCGTAGGTATCGTAGGTAGACTGAGTAAAGAAAGATATACATAACAGATTTTAAATAGCTTGAACATACTGCGTCTGTTCAACGTGTTTGCCTCTACCCTGGAGACGGCCTTCAGTGTAACGAACAACAGATTCAGCAGCATCGATTTTAGCTTCTCTTGTCAATTTACTTTTAGAGACCGGAAAACTTTTTGCTTCATTTCCCTTACTTTCATTAAAGATATACTCAACGTGTATTTTTAACGTATCTTTGCGTAAGCAGGTTAATCCAATTTTTTTCTTCTCGATTCTTTCAGTATCAGATGATTTCCATTTGAGTGTCTTTCAGCTAGATCCAGCTAATTGAAGTGATAGTAGTGACACTTATGAAGTAAAATTTCACTTTTTTCTTCTTCCTGGGTTTAGTCAGGAACTCCCCATTTCTTTGCCTACTACCCAGAGTGAACGAAGAGTAACTTTAATGCAAGAGCATAATGTAGCCACGTAAAGAATTTTCAGATTCGCTTTCAATATAATGCCAGGAGGAAGTAAAAACACCAGTGCTCTGCGGAAGCAAAGTTTCATGAAGATGGTAAACATTTTCTATTATTTGCCATAGAAGTCGTTAAAGGATACTTTATTGTTCGGAACAAAAATTTTTACTAAGTGTAATTTCAAAAAATTAGTTTAGGCTGCTTCGGCCCTAAGGAACTAAGATTGTTTAGGAATAGCGTCTTCGAACTCATTGCCAACATTGATGTACGCACGACCCTACTCGTGTCATGGAAGGCGCGCTGAGCTCATTAACGTTTCACTAATAAGGACCGTGATGACTCCATCTCTTCTCGTAATGCCCGTTTCGAAAATCTGAAGTCGACGAGTTACTTTTCAGTCAGACGAAAGCAAAATGCGCCTCTTGTGCGTTGCGCGCTTCATTTGTACGAGTGATTTGCGAAGCCCTGTTTATGTGTCAAACTAACGTTTTGTTTTGGACGGTTTGCTTAATTTCCCCTCAGTGAACCGTACAGATATGAGGCTTAAACGGCTAGTCGACTTTAGTCAGCTATTTGTGACGCTCAAGTCTTGATTTGATGCTCTTACCACCAAAAAAGTTTAGTTTGGCATTTTGTCCAATTACAAACGGATTATGAGTGAGTTATAATACCTAAAGTATGTTTATTCATTTCGTCATAAATTTGAAGGTTTTTATGTGCGTTTTAGTCTTGCGTGCGACACACCGTGAAAACTGTTCTGGTAACGGGTGCCTGCGTCTCCAAAACACCTCCAGTAAAACTGGTATGGGTACCAATGAAGTCCAAATAGTTGATTTGGTTATATACCTTCACTTATATGATGTGCGGAAGCTCCTCCTACGGAAATTACTTGTTACTTGTGTTTGTCTCAGCAGTGTGATTTTGGTGTCAGTTTCGTTACCGTTGTGCGAGGACGTCACGCTCCTCAGGGACGTTTCGATCAGCTCGTAGAGGTGCTGTCTGAAATTAGGCTCTGGGCAACATATTGCGTGACACTGTCCGGTCGGAGCCGCTCCGTACCTCCGCCCTCCGTACATACTGGGGCCGCCGGGGCTCTAGAACTTGAACTTGGCTGCTGTGTGGTGCTTCTCAGGTTTGTGTTCGTCGCCTTCAGCTGTGTGCGTAGCCGTCGGAAGATGAGAGAAAGGCTAAATATCATGAATTAGTTTCACAAAATCTGTGATTGAACTTACGTTCGTGCAGAGAAACTATATAAATTGTGACTTGAGCTGTCAAGTGATACTTATTCTCGCAACTTAATGATCATGAGCAATACTTCTTCTAATGTTAGTTTATGAGAGTACGTATTCATATCTTGTGCATATGTACTTGATAATTTTTGAAGTTTTTGATGAACCGGATTGAGAGAAAAACATTTTTTTTAGTTTAAGGAACCTTAGATTCCGCCACAGATTTACCTTGGTATCTTGAGAGGGCAGGGTAAGCGCGTGAAGGGGCGTGTAGAAGACGAGTCAATAGTGCTGGCGACGGCGGAACAATGCAGTGACCGTGTAATGGGAGCTGGTGGCGCCTCTACCTTGCCTTCTATTGATTGTCCTACCTGCGCACCTGGGGAGCCCCGTCTCCACTTGCTGCGGCCGACCTCAAATTCTGCTTCTATTGTATTGATCGTACTCACAAATATTATTCAGGTTCTATGGCGTTGAAAGTTTCACTTTTGAAGCTTGAATCACTTCATCTCATTTATATTATTAGGTTCATTCGATGTTCGCGTTCTTGAAATATCGTCTCTTTACACATGAAGTCTCTTCGTATTGAGAGAGCTTCAGCTTCATGGATTGAATGTTGAAATATAGCTAATTTTTTTCGTTTCTTCCTCTCTTCACTCTTTATTTGCCTAGTAAATCATTACTGTCCTGAAGAAATCGGTGCATTAGTTTTACGCGGGACCACTTGGTGTTATGGTGGTGACTGGGAGAAATTTGCGTGGGCTGTGGCACTTTCTGCAGCGAGCTGCTACTCCATCAGCCTTAATTTGAGTGGAACTTGTTCTTGCTTGGGTAGAACTTTATCTACACCTTCTAGGTATTGAATTAAATTTTGAATGGATCTTATTTGCTTCTGAGTGCGATGTAGATAACTGTGCACTCTCATTATGTTTGTTCGTCTTAATACAAAATGAATTGCTTTTTTGTCTCGAAGAAGTGGTGTAAAGCTCTTTTGAAGTAGTGCATCGCACTGGAGCTTAAAGTAAGTCGCTTCTCTCGATGAAACAAGTTTCCACATCCTTCGTGCGAGGTTGGCTAGAGAGCGAGGACAGCTTCCACCTTTAATGCTCATTGGAGACCTGACCGTTTTATTCACCACTTGGGCGTCCTTGTGAATTCACTGACCTCCATTGAGTTATGACTGTTGATGGATTTTACGAGAGGAATTGAATTAGAAGTAATATTGTGGGAGCCGCAAGGGCTAAGTTACTGTGGTAGGCCTGCTCGACTGCAAGTGTGCCTGTCGTGCGGCGAGGTCGCTCCTGGGCGCTGTGCCTAGCGTCGGGCTTATCAGAGTAATGGAACGTCCCGCTGAGCCCTGCTGCCGCGCACGCTCTCCTCCGTGCACTGCAGTGGCGCTTTGCTGCTGCTTCTTATGCTTCTTTTGCCATGAGTTAGCGCTTCACAGGTTACGTAGTAGCACTTGTGACAGCACAGTTGTGGCCGGGTGTAATGATACTGATGTTGACCGTGCTCTTGTGAAAGTTCACACTATCGTGCTGTTGTCTTACACCCGTGAAGTTCAATTTGAATATTTTTGAGTGTTCGTGGTATGTGTTCATCTTTAAAAATAGTGCGTCGTGGTATGTTAACGTACAATTGTTTTTTTACTTTGTAGCTTGATTTTAAACTTAGTTCTGAGCGGGTATTAGCTTTTAATAACTACATATATGTATCAGCATCGACTACTTCATTCATTAAGTCGCGCTGGAATTGACAACATTGACATACCATGGAGGAATATCGATGCCGCCAAAAGATCTGCTATTGATCTCGAGGGTGTGACATGGTAAGAGACGCTGGTGCTGTGCAGCGGTCCCCGATGATGACATTAGAGGGCGGCTGGCGCGGCCGCTGGGTAACTGGGGCTCCCCTGGCCTGTGCCCTCCTAACGGCCTCCCTCATGTCCGGTAATTGAGGTCCATAGCAGGCCTCGGTATCTCATTGATAATTGAGATCCATAGCAGGCCTCCGTATCTCATTGATAATTGAGATCCATAGCAGGCCTCGGTATCTCATTGATAATTGAGATCCATAGCAGGCCTCCGTATCTCATTGATAATTGAGGTCCATAGCAGGCCTCGGTATCTCATTGATAATTGAGATCCATAGCAGGCCTCCGTATCTCATTGATAATTGAGATCCATAGCAGGCCTCGGTATCTCATTGATAATTGAGATCCATAGCAGGCCTCCGTATCTCATTGATAATTGAGGTCCATAGCAGGCCTCGGTATCTCATTGATAATTGAGATCCATAGCAGGCCTCCGTATCTCATTGATAATTGAGATCCATAGCAGGCCTCGGTATCTCATTGATAATTGAGATCCATAGCAGGCCTCCGTATCTCATTGGTAATCGAGATCCATAGCAGGCCTCGGTATCTCATTGGTAATTGAGTTCCATGGCAGGCTTCGGTATCTCATTGAGATTATTGAGATCCATAGCAGGCCTCGGTATCTCATTGCTTTGTTCCGACCCTTCTATTAGTTCTTTACTCTTGCTCTGTTGCGATTCTTATTTTCTTTGCTTCTATCTACATGCTTTGCTATTTCTTCAATCGAGTTAATCTCCAGGTGCTGAGAAGTTTCTACGAGACTTCAACTAATATCCATCTTTAAACGTTCAAAATCATCCTCTTATATTACGTCATTGTGATATGATCCTACTTGTGCCAAACGTTGCCAGCATTTTTTTTGATATCCTATGTTATATCCCTGACGATTGTGAGCAATTGTCTTGAACGTTATTTTGTTATAATTTGATAGGCTGCCACCACGGGTTGAAACCAGAAAAACATGTAAATTAATTTATGGTAACGTGGAAATAAGTACGAGCATAAGGCTGTAACTGATTTAAGGGATCATCAATGTCACATTGCGTGTGGAGTAAAATACTATGAAGTGTTTTGTATTTCGATAGTTATAGGTTCATCTCATCCGTCGTTAATTAATTCATGCTTTTCAAGCCGTAGAGCGACTAAATCTGCTCCAGAGCTTTTCAGTGCTCTAATAGATACTTAATAAACACGATGATGATGTGCTCAGGTTCAAGTAATATTTATTGGAGATATCCTAAAGATTGCTACAAAGACCATTCTTCTAAATGAATTTCAGAACACAGTTACACGAGATCTACGTGGAGCGGAAAATTCAAATATTTTTATCTACACGATTCTCCGTCGTAATGGAGAGGCCAACGAAGAATGCTATTGAAATAACTGAGGTGATGGGAACTCGGTGCTGAGGAGGCGTGAGAGAGATGGTATAAATGTTCAATTTAATATAATCGGACAGATTGAATTTTGTGTACGTGGGGTTACACAAATATCATGATACTCTTGTTCGCATTATGTAAGATGGAGCCGACACCCGCTAGGGCACAAGTGAGGACTCTCTCGTCTCGTGCTCTCTCTCTCCACGCCAGTGTTGTGAATGTTTTCAGAAGCTCGCGTCTCAGGCGGCTTGGTGAGACCGTTCACGATAAACTCAAACGGCCGCTGTCAGATAAATTCTAACACTCAATTATTTAAATGACGTGAAGCGTTCGTAGATGAAGAAATCTATTTTCTATTTTTACATAATTAAATTTTCTAACATGAAATGAATCCTAGCAAAGTTTATATAAAATAACACAGAAGAATTATTGAAGTGGGCAACCATCGTGAGCGTCCTCACGGGATTCCGCAGCAGGCTCTCGAATTGTGTGTTGATGTTTCCTTCCTGCCCATTTCCCTCCATACGTCGCCCTTCGACAAAGTTGGGATGAAAAAGTAAAGGATAACGGTCGTTTTCGCACTGTAGGCATAGGTGGAAGTCGGCTCGATTTCTTTACTTCTTTATGAGTTTCTTTTTTTTTAAAGCTCATGTACACAGAACCATTACATTGTTCTAGACACGTAGCACAGCATGTGAGGCAGCGTCATACCTGGCATCTGCCAAATGTGATTCCATGTCCCTGGACTTGGGACATCGATGACTAGTGCAGTGAACAAATGAACCACGTCTCCATGCTCTTCATTTATGGGTAGTGGTGGGGAAAGACGAGGTTCTCTTGGAAACATGACAATTTAATTGTGTTCAGTTCATTTTATAAACCCTACTTTGTGCGTGCTACGTCGCTGGCTTTGCTTAAGCTTAAGTTTCGTGACATTACGCTGTGGTATGATGTACGTGTTGCCCGCACGCTGCCCAGGACGCCACCTGCACAAGAAGCCTCTCTCGAAGAAGATCAACAAGAAGCCGCGCTGTAAGCAGCCCAAGAAGGCCAGACGCAGCCATGGTAAGTTCTGTGCGTGTTTTCTCGAATTAAGAGCATCTTCGTCTCGCTGATTTGTCAGACATTTGCCTCGGCTGCATCGATGAGCTGTCGTTGGCATTTACTCGAGGTAAGCTTTTGTTGAAGAGACATTCTCTTCCTTGAAATTTCTCTATTATTCCCTGTGAATAGTTGTACTAATTTTTTCGTCCAGAAGCTTACTGATCATACGTAGCTGTTAAAGGAGAGTATACTTCAACGGTGAGTGAATGAGCCGTGGTGAAGTTAATGCAAACAAAAAATTAGCTCATTTAGGCACCACGAGTTGGATGCCGGACATTGATCGCTTAGTGTTTACTTTCAGGTAGTCGAATTTTAGTCCTGGTTTAATTTTACAGCTAAAACATACTATTCCTGTGTTATCTATTTTACCAAACACAATGTGTGTTGGTTTCAGATGCAAAATTTTCATTTTCGTATTATAAGCACGGATCGTAATTTTAGTCAACCGTGCACAAATAATAATTCACTGCATAAATCGCGTTTTGAAAGTTAATTTTAGTGAGAGTTTCGGGTATTCAACACCCCTTGCATACTCTATGGCAAAGTTACCGTTCGATGGAAGCATTGAGATAGAATCGTGTGACCACAGCGACCGAGATCCGGGCGGAGGAGAAGTCAAGGGGCGGCATGTGCTACGAAGTGATCCTGTCGCAGGCGGTGACCGAGCGGCCCCCCTCGCCCTCGTCCACCCCCTCGCCCCCCCTCACGCGCACGCTCACCCAACAGGACATCGACAACAAGCTAGAGCTCGCTGAGCAGCGTCGCAAGGTCAGATGGATTCATCATTTTAATGTTAGTGGAATGCGAGCGTTGCATTCCAGTGCTGAAAGGGATCAGTGACCTATTTCAAAAGTGTGCGCTGCAATTGGGGTTCTTTCGGATGTTGAGCGTTGGGAGTGGTCTCTTGGTTTGATAATCATTTAAATACAATAAATTCTAATTATTCTGTAAAGAAATGTTAGTTTTCCTGAATTTGCTCTTTGCTTTCCCTTCTACTTGTCAAATATTGCGGTACTGCAAGGTGACGGAAAAAGGGTTATTTTTTTGTGTTGAAATGACAGGATCACATGTAAATGACAGACTAATTCTGTCTGTGACAACCAATTAGCTTCGTGAGAGTTGTTCCAGGACTGGGTGATTGTAGGAGCTGCCCACTTCAACTTCCGTGTTTTTTTTTTGCCAAAATTTAACTCCTAATTTTACAGTTTTACACTGACGTGTTTACCAATGGAATATGATTAATTGTTTAGGCCTTACGTTCCCGGTGCATTGGGAAAATCATGTGGTCAAAAGCGTGACCATCAGCGGATACTAGTAGACGCTCCCCGCCAAAAATGGTGAGACAAAGAAGTTTTTTAAATGTCTCGTATATTTACGGTAAATGTGACATCAAATAATGTTTGCAGTATCACTGATCGACAGTCTCCTTCCTATCACTGATCGACAGCGTTCTCTGACACCCTCGCTGATGTTAGAACTACGGACTCGGTAATTTTCTCCTACGTAAATCATTGAGAGCGTGACAGACAGACGGACGGACCAACAAGCAAATGAGCAACACTAGGATATTAATATACCGTGGGATTACTGTTCTCGTGCTGTTGTATCGAAAGTAGGGCGATGCGAGGGACGGAATGGAAATGTTTAAATTTTAGTTACCTATTGAATTTTAGAATGTGGTTCATTAAGTTAATCGATTTGTGTGCCATTCGTTATTTCTCTCCAGTTACTTACGTTACCACTGTCGGTAAATGTGAATTGGCCTCCACCAAGCGTTTTTTCATAATTTACACATTATGAAATTACTCGTACGACGTGCTTTTACCCTTGAATGGTCTAACCCTAAACCTAAGTCTACGTGAGATAAACTACTGGTGTGAGAAACCCGAGGTTCCTTTTTCAGGGTTCAATATAAATCTATTTATTCAACACTGATGTCATCGTGTCCCTAAGTACTTGAATCGATCATTGACGTGTTCGAAGTTCTGGAAGCAGCCGTAGGTTCCCCACCATTACCACACTCACCAAAGTTCTACTGCGGGAGCTGGTGATGACACACGTGTGTGACGCGTTGCAGACGCTGGAGGCAGAGCGCGTAGCCAGCATCAGCGAGCGCCTGTGCCGCCTAGAGGACGCGGCCCGCAAGCGCCAGGAGGCCAACGAGGAGTTCATCGGCAGCACCGCCACCGCCCTCGACCAGAAGCTGGATGCCTCCTCGGCCAACAGGGAGGCGCACCTCGACGGCCTCAGGGCCAAGGTGGCGGACCATGTGAGTCTGGCGCCATGTTTTAGGTTGTCTGTGTTGTGTGAATCAGGACGAAGTCTTTGCATCTTCGTATTTTGAGGGTGTCAGCTCGAGGTTTGTGCGATGTGATGATCTTATTTATTGATGGGCGTTTGCGAATTGTGACTCATGGTTAGGTTGAAGGCTAGTGGGATCAGTTCGCTGAATTCCTCATATCGACTGAAGCTGTTTTTGAACTTGAAGTATTAATATATTTGAGAAATGTAATTTCTCACGGTCGCTTAGTTAAGTCTGAAATTTGTACGATGTTCAGGTACAAAGATCTCGACCTTCCTCGCAAAACACTGTCATGAGGTTGTATCGAAGTAATTTAAAAAAAAAATCACAATTGCAGTTACTCGACAGTAGGATTTGTAATGTGCACACTGACTCGATTTTTGATCCAAATAATAAAAGATGTTTTGCTCGAGTATTCGTGGATGGTACTTGACTTCCAAGTTCAAGAGAACGGCCTAGCTCTACAGCCTCCTATGGATATGAAAATTACGTCATTCTTGAATGCTGATGTATATCATGATTAAGAAATACTGCAGCCCGATGTTATCAACTAAGTTTCAAGAATGTATAACGTGCACTCGAGTTTTTGTTTCTCGACGCTTTCAGAAATATATTTATTCACAGTTCTTCACTATATCTCTTTGAAACTCGTATGTGTTTGTAAACGTGGCATATTGTTCAGTTGAGCAGTGTGGAGACGGTGCGCAAGAGCGTTGAGGAGCAGACCGAGAAGTTGCGAGAAGAAATACTTTCCAAGATGTCGTCTGCTCAGGAGAACCGCGACGACCATCTGCGCACCATCATGTCCAAGCTCCAGGTTTGTAGAGTCAAAAGTTTAGCAAAACCAGGACCAGCTACAACGGTTTACCTCTTGAGATAATGTAGCGGCCGCCTATGGTACGAGGTCGTGTTACGCATCAGTGAGGTGCGGAATTTTGTGAGTGTTTTCGTGAATGAGTAGAGTTAATGATTATTGAGCGCTACTAAGCGTACTTTAGCCGTTACTTGACCTGCTGGTTGTCAGTACTAGAAATTGCTGATATTCGGTAGTCTTGTAGCTTTTTTTGTGAATCCTTGCGGCATTGGCCATAGCTTACTGAAGTCAATGGATTATTAATTGGATGTGTTGTTGCTAAATTCCAAAATTTAATTAAATCGTTCCGGGAATTCTCGTCGCCTTGGTTGTACATTCATATATTTTTGGGAACATTTACCACGAGTAATTTACGTCAGATACAGGTTTACAATCAAATGAGGAATGACGAAGAACCGGGATCAGGATATATACCACATGTGGGCCCGAATAAGCTACAAGGCTTCTAGGGTAACCTATATAGAAATGAAGGCATGAAATTTACAGACACCAATGATAAGTAACAAAAAAGGCTTGAGGTTACACTAAGGTATGTAAGTTACAAAAACTGAAAGAGTTGGTTAAAATTACCCATTAGGGTCAAAACATGATTTGAATTTAGCAGTTTGGGTAAGAGACTACATACAGATTTTAGATTTTTTACCGTCATTCTTAAGCTGGGAGAACTTTATGTTCACCGTCGATTACGCAGTGTGGAGGCCCCGCCGGCCACCTGGCCAGTGACTGTTGGTAGGTTTATAGAGTTGAATGCTGTGCCTCTTCTGTGATGTATCGGTGCTTGCTATCGGCCTGGGTGCAAATGATCAGACAGTGCTATTCTTGAGGTACATCCTCAAAATAAATTACCTAAACATTTCGGTATTTGATCGCACTTTGGAATTGCTTGCACGTTCAAGCAATGCAAATAATGGATGTTTATTGAACTTCGACAGCAGCTGATGCTCTCACTCGAGGAAATTCTGTGAAGGATTTTTTAAACGTACACACTTTAGCGTAGCATACGCTCGTTCTTTAGAGTCAATCGACTCCCTGCTAGTTGGAATTTATTGGGTTAATATTGGCCGTGTTTTTGTGGTTGCTCTGCCATTTTTGCGATCTGTGCTATCGTATATAGTTTTATTTCTCTCGGTCGTCAAGATCTCTTTAGCGCTGATCTAGAAGAGCATACTTTCTAATTTTTATTTTTTCACAAACAACGGAAACCGTAAAGCTTCGGTAAACGGCCGTCGGTACTCGAATTCGTTGTTGTGAAACTAGAAAATTGAGAATTTGAAAAATGAGCTGAGCTCAGGAAGCGAAGTTTGTAACGACGGGAATTACATTGTAGGACAAGAATGAAATGTGACGATCAGAGAGCATAACATGATCATGTGAGAAGTAGTTTAACAAAGCCTCGGTATGCTTCGGGGCAGAGTACTGCTCTCAGACATCTGTCGTCGTGTGGTTATGTCGACGCCATGTTTTCGGGGTTTAAATGAGGTTTTTTGACCTGAAGATAGGGTTCATAGGTTATACAGCTCGGCAAGGATGGGACTTTTTCGTGAGCATTTTATATTGCATCAGCAACATCAAAGCTTAACAGGACTTGGGAGTTCAATCTTGGGCTTCATTTGAAAGAGGTCCGTGTTATTGTTAGTTTATCAAGAAATTGAGCAATTGATGATAGCAATGATGTAATCGGTGGAGGTTAGGTACGAAAGCAATTTACTGAGCCAGCAGAGAGGCCAACAGGCACTCCACCTTGAGAACCTTTCGCTGCGGGGCCTGTCCTCTGTGTGTTCAAGCTCGGACGCCATTTCAGGAGAGAAAGGTACATCCAGCTATCGCATATAACAAGTTCTTACTAGATCACTTCACGTATAATTCGGGAATCGGTGGATAAGTGGTCTAAGACGAAAATTTCATCTATAATAGGTAAGACTCGAGGGATTTTAGCTTGAACATTGTCTCTCTGGTCGAAGATCGAATTCTTCTTTCATGAGATGGTTGGCTCGACAATATGAATTTGGGCTTTGAACAGAGGATCCGGTTACAGATAAGATGAGGCAACTGAACTGATGGAGTGCGAATTTTTATGACGGTTAATCTTGCGCTGGTGGACAATGACAAATTGATATTGCTCAGATGATCCGGTGAGAGGACGCCGGCTATTGAATTTTATTTCACTGCGAGTAATGGAAGGACAGCTCTGCTGCTTTAATTTTCTCCCTGAAATGAATGAAAGCCGAGCGTTTCTGCCTCGCTCAACGCTATGTAAACGGGCATGGGATAGGCAATCGGGTTAGGTTTGTGTATGGTGTACTGTAGCCCTCCTCCTCCTAGGGACAGGCGATAGCAGGGACGAGGGGTACGGTTAGGTTCCCTTTGCGATAGAGAAGCCTTCGGAACTTGTGTCTTTCTTGCCTCTTCTGCTTATTCCTATCATCACACCTTTGCTATCTGTTCTTTGTTTTTTCTTCTTCTTCCACCTTAACTTCCTTTTTCTATGCTCGGAGATCCTGTGTGGGAACACACCTGGTGCTTAGACTCTTCTTTCCCTCCAGTCAATACTAAATGGTCCCTTCTCTTTGCTCATAGGGATCACCAATGTGGACAGGGGATCTTAAGCTATGGCTGTATTGATAACCCAATCCTATGTGATCTTTTGTACTCTTGTTGATAAAACTCAGAGCGAGGTTTTATATCGACGTGCATTAGACTTGAGGATATATTAGCACCTAATATTAGCATGTGTGATTGGCGACATTCGAGAGTATATCATTGAAGTGAATATAAAAGTTGCCCAGTACAAACAAGCGAACGCATTTCAGGCTCACGAAGCGTGCGTGCAACGCGTGCGTGACTCGCACGACAGGGCTATGCGGGACCTGGAGGAGCGGATCCGCACCAAGCAGGAGGTTGCCAACGACAAGAGGGAGGCCGAGATCGAGAAGAAGCTCGAGGCTCTTAGGAACCACGTGAGTTCCCCTCTTTCCTTTAATTGGCTCTTTTTCTATTCAATAACTCTAGAAAACTGTCCAGTGCGCAATTCCTTTTTGAAGAAATCTTGGATAATTTTTTTTAAGAGAAATTTATTCCTTTAAGCATGAGCTTACGTTATGAACTTTTATTTTTCTCAAGGTCCTCTAGGGCTTGCATCGATAGTCATTTTTTCATCGAGTGGTTAACACTTGTGGAGAAATTAGCTGCTTTCATCAAATTTGGTGTGCTTTGCGCACTTGAATTGTTAAAGCTATCGAAAAACGGTCTGTTTTTGCAGTATTTTTCTGCACAGTTTTCTTAATGATTTTTTATTGACTTATTTTGCACTAGTTGCATAATGTTTTTCTGTTTTTCCTCGCTTGATGTCACAACCTACTGAAGAAAGTTTTGTTTTGCTCTGTGGTTTGTTTGCTTTATATGCTTTGTTTAGTATCACCATTATTTTGCCGTAATGGATCATAACTCGTTACTGCTGTAAAATGTATTATGTTTCCATACCATGCGACGCAATTTTTACCAACTGGTATACTAAGAACGCTTAATTCTAAAATCCCTTGTTAGTTGTTTACTCTCAGATTTATTGTATCTCTTTGCTGCTAATGGTCGAGTCCGACTAGTCGATCTTTAAAAATTCCTTGAAGACGTAGAGTGCAGAAAATGCTGTGTGCGCTCCAGTTGTTATGAAGTGCAGAAATTCCTTTTTAGTGCAGTACATTCGTTGTTTTGGCTTTTGAATCCAGGACTGGAAATTTTTAAAAAGTTGCTTTCAGTGATCGCTAGTAATTTGACCTAAAAATTGAACAGCTGCGGAAGTTGGCTTTTACGTGCCTTTGCTTCAAAAGAAATATGTACTAAAGTCTGAATTAAAGCTGCTCATTGACTTCGATGCTTCACTGTGTTTTTGAATTGAGATTACGAATAATTATTTTGGCGTAATCGGGCTCGATCATTTTTGTACAGGGTAACATTTTGCACTTGAACTTGTGTGTTTTTGTTTTTTCCTTATTGTCCCAATTTGTTTATTTTACGTAGCGTTTAATTTCGTTCCATCATATGTGTCCATTTATCCTGTGTTGCACTATTTCGTTCTCAGTTGGCCAAGGTGGAGGATTTCAAGGAGAATGTGAACAAGAAGAACGAGCAACAGAGCGAGAAGCTGCGGGCTGAAATCGCCAGTTACGAAGCAAAAGTGGAGAAGATCAGATCCGAGCGCAAGGCTCGAGTCCCCACGAGCGTTCTCGATAAAGTTGAAAAAATACAAGAAAACAAAGAAAAGGAAATTGGAAATAGAGTAAAAGAAGTGGAAGAGAAAATCAAGGCCAAATTTGATTTGGCTGAGAAAAACAGAGCAGATTTGGCCGAGAAGAACCGCAAGGCTCGTGAGGAACAGGTACTAGACGCCTAGTGGCGGGTGCGCTCGAGCCCGTGCGGTTGTCGTACTTACATGCTTGCATGGCCGTGCTGGGTGCCCAAAATATATTTTGCCACACTATTATTGATCACAAGGTATTAATTAAATGTTGTATTTAATGAAGTAACATTAAGTAACAAATGTGTACCCGAATGTTTTTGTTGAGAACATTAAATCAACTTCGACATTTAATTAATCAACACTTGATGAACTCCTGATTGGTGGTAACTCTTTCTTGCGACGCCCTGTATTTTTTGTGATTGAATTCTAAAGATGAACGGAAGGCAACATTTCTGGCTGTGCCATTCATCATGTTTCCTAGTTCGTTTCTGGCAAGATCTTGCATCATAAAGAACTGAGGTGGTCCGCTTGCGTGTCAGGTGGATGATTTCGTGTCGCTCGTCCGCGGCCTGCTGCCTTGTAGGCCTCTTGTGCCCTACGTCGATTCTAGGCAATGTTGTTGTCTAGCGTGCGACGACCGATCTTGCTGAAAAATTTCTTGATGCTACGTCCATTTTACTTAAAGTAACTGCCTCATCGAGCTGTTTACTATCTGTTGATTAATTCATGGAGCAACTATTGATTGATTTATGGGCAATAGTATTTTTTTCTGTCCCTCTTTCATACGCTGAGCTAAATTTAACGTGGCTTCAGATAGACCGCGCTAGCAATAGACCGAAAAGTTTTTATTACAGCATCTTGCCCGAGCTTTGAGTTCTCATTTATCTCGTTCCTTCGTGCATGATGACCCCCTTTCCCTCGCCTACAGGAGCGGCGGGCTGAGATGGTGCGGGCGAACAAGGAGAAGATGACGGCCTCCACCACCTCCGATGACGTCTCGTCCGGATAATGTGGAGGCGCCGCTGTGACGCTCCCGCTGCTGATTAGACTCGCTGCATGAGCATCCTTCTCAATCGTGATTTTTAGTTCGTTTTAAAGACATTTGGATTCATTTTCATGTCATGAGCAACAATGCAAAATTAGGAGTTGTACTGACTATGGGCTTAGTGAGAACTTGGAAAGAATGTTTTCGTATCTAAAAACCTATTTGAAGTAATACAGCGTTTTAGTTTAGTGGTATTCCTCTCGCGATATTGTCCGCCTTATTCCAAAACATTCACGCTCATGAAATAAGAATAACATGGTATTATCTTACGATGAATTTAAAGTTACCGTGATCTCTGATTAGTCTTAGTGCTCATCATTTATGGCCCTTGGATCTCATAAGCTTTTTCTCTGATTAATTCTTACCGCGATGAGCAAATTCGACTTTTCCAACAGTGAGCATCAACAAGTCCTTGAATATAATAAGCGCAACGCTAAAACATGATAGTCCGCTATTGAACGCCTAGGTGGCAGCGCAACATCCAAACTAGCGATGTTTCGTCCTCGTTAACTACTAGTGTTCCTACTCTGTCCAGATGTTAGACCCGCTTCATCCCATTAACTACATCAGCTTCATAGATATATGAAAGTATTAGACTTGCTGGAATCCAACTCCTCTTAACACATAGGAAGGCTGTTAAATTTGCAAATCAAATCTCAATTTCAGTGAAGTGTTCGATGTTGACTCCTTTGATCTCATTTTCTCGAAACCTATCCGTCAGTTCAACGTTTATTCTGAGCTGTAGTGTACTAGTATGAAGCGCGATTTTCTATAGTCCCTTTCATGTAGCGGTGTGCTATTATGTATATCATTCTAACACTCGTCACCTGGACATAAAAGGCGGTCATAGTAACCAGAATCGCAGTATGTAAATACTTCCGCTGCCTGTGGGGCAGTCCGCAGCTGCCGAGCCGACTGGTTCTCTGTGCATAGATACGCTACTTCACGCCCGCCGTGAAACCCTTCATACGCTCAAAAGTGCGTGCTCTGTCCTAACGATATTATTTGTTCCGTTTTCTTCTGCTTGTATGTGCATTGCTTGCTTTTCATTATTTCTTATGGTGAGATCATTTCCTACTCAAATTTCGAGCAGTAAACGACATCGGTACAGAAATTAGGCATCGATGAGGTGCTTGGTAGTTTTTAAGAATGATCTTTTAAACTTAATAAAAAGTAATGTTAGTGATGATCTCTCGCTGCCTTCAGCCAGTGTGTTGAACACTATTGAGATTTGTAGCCTCGGGTGCTTGCCTCGACATAAAGAAGGCATTTTATTTATGGCGCCCCTTGAAATAGGATTGATTACGAATGTCGGAGGTCGGTTAGCGACGTAGGACTCTAGACTTGCTAAAGGAAGCCTGTTATTGTAGAAATAAAGCACGTGTCAATTTGTACGCGGCCAAAAGTGAATGAAATTAAGGTTTATCTTTATTACAGAAGGAAGGTAATTTAGATTTAACGAGTAAATAAATATTGTGTGTCTGTAGAAATCTTACTTTCTTGCTTCTTGCCTTTCACTTGATGCTGTAACATGCATTCATTGGTTGTAATTGGTGTTTTAAGCTGTTGTGTTGTTTTAGACCTATCAAAACGACCTTGCAAATGTGATATTCGGTTTAAAGTTAGGAATGTAGCTTGTCGCGCCAGTAGCGTGCCCAGATTTTCCACTGTTCAGCGGCTTTGTAGTTGGATTCGCCAGTACTGGACAGCATCGAAGACAGCCTCTTTTTTTTTCACTCAACGAGTTCATTCTAAATGAATAGGAATAATATATTAAAACCAAGACCTAAGTGTCCTGTCCAAAAAATTAGTTTCAGGAACGCGGATCCCACCGATATGCAACTTTTGTTTAGTTTTACAGCGTAGCACTTAAGCTCATTTCTTTAACTTTTAGCTTTAGGATTGTATGGTTTTGTTCTGCCTCGAGTTGGAATGTCTATTTTTGCATTCTGGTCTGGTCCTTCATATGTTCTCATGGATCACTTCACTTGTACCGCTTCATTAAAAGAACCCAGTCAAATGATGTTTTCTTGGTCCCTGAAGCCTGGCTGTTGCTCTTAGTAACTAGCAGCTTCATGCCGCGCTCCTCGAGGTGGTCCAACCGTCTCTAGTATATCAGGACACGGGTTCAAACCTTTACTCAAACAAATTGGTAGAAGGATAGGTATTAGGGTTTATGATAAGGTTGGTTAGATTTGCCCATCGCATGCCATGCAGGCTGGTGATCTCATGGCCCAGGGAAGCTCTGTTAGGTTACTCCAGCTCTAAATTACATTCGGGACTTGGCTTTCGTTGCTACGTCACCTCCAGTTTTAGCTCTTTCTTCGCTATCTCTTCCTTGTCTTTTCTTCCCACTCATTCCTAATTTGTTCTTATGTGCTGGGGATCCTGCGTAGGAACCCACCTTGCGCCAAGATGAGCATCCAAGGCGCAAGGTGGGTTCCTATTGCGCCTCGTATTCTTCAGTCCATACTGAGAGTCCATGCTTTTTTGGGACAACATAATCTGAGTCACTGTAGCGCTGCGATGTGTACCCCTGCTAACCAAATGTGTTCTATAAGTAGATTTATAAGTGCCATATAATTGCAGCGTTCTCGTAGGCGATGTTCTAGGCATAGGGTTATGCAAAATTCATCTACTTTTAATTTCTTTTGTGAGGTGCACGAGACGACTCTTACGAGCGTTTCAGCATAAGCATCTTCCGTTAATAAATTTGTCCTTAAATTCTTGAGTCGCTAAAAATCCTTCGCTCTTTTCTTGAGCAAGAATTTAGCTATGCTGCAGATCAGGGGGGGAATAATAGGCAACAAAATAAGGTTCAGGATTTAGAAAATCTCCCAGAATTTTAATTCGAAGGTTATAAAAATTCAAGTGGCAGTTACAAATGCGCTCAGGAGGTCCATCTTTTATAAATCAATTTCCTCCCTACCGCTGAATAGACGAAAGCGACAGCGTCCTCGCTGATACGAAACACGTCATCAGTATTTAAGAAAGCTTTAAGCGCGCCTGATGTCAAACAGTACACGGAAGAACAGCATTGTCACGTAAGGTTTTCTACTTGTTAGATTATCGTGGTTCTCCGACTTTCAGGCAGCTTTACAGCGAAAGTCGGACTCATACCGGCTACTGCAGAATCGAATACGTTCAAGAAAATAAGTTTTTATGAGAGCTATAACGTAGTTTAAATATAGTAATTTGAACGTAAACAAGAAAAAACGTCTGCCCCGTCATTCGCAGTAAACCTTACATGAACTTCCATCACAGAACATGAAGATGACCTACAACTACCTCGACTTTTACCTCGCCTTTTACCTCGCCTAGTTTCGTTGCCCTTTCAGGACCTAAAGGCAGTGGCCATAGAGATGTTTAAAGAAATTAATTGGAAGAAGCAGGAGACACTCGGCTCCCAATCAAACAGAAGAAGAGGAGAATGTCTCATTAAGATAAAAGGTTAGTAGCAACGTTAGTGATGTCGCCCAACGACGGGAACCGCTCCTTTTGGAACTCTAGATAGGTTATTGACCCCTTAGCCTATTATCCCGAGATATCTCGGGATAATAATCCTAATTTTCGTAAATGATATAGTAAAATGCACCTCTTATTGAAATTTTATTCTTTTTACAGATGACAGTACTCTTCCATCGAGAATCTCTCTAAACAATATTGAAGAATCGACTGACCAAATAAATCAAGAACTAGGAAAAGTCTCTTCGTGGCTAAAAGCCAATAAAATATGCATCAATATAAGTAAAACAAGGTACGTTCTTTTCTCATACAGGAAAAAAAATTTTGCTCTCGCAAATAACGATGGGAAATGGTATAATAGAGCAAACTGATCACTCAAAGTTTCTACTTATCCGGCCACATTCACCTCCCCCATACCTACATCATGAACAGCAGCGTACAGGAGCCTCCGTCAGGATGCACCCTATGCATTCGCGCACACCTCATCGTGCACATGTTACAGAATGCCCAGAACTATCAAATTTAAGACGTCAGTGCGTACGCTCGTTCCAGAATGACGTGCATCCGCCGACTATCGAGGATGTATTGGGTGACATCGCGTCTGTAACTCAGCTAGTCGAATTTCTTCGCATATTATGAGCACACGACGCTATCTAAACTCTGAAAGGAACATTTGCTTTAATATAAGCATAAGATATAGCTCCCAACGATCTAACCTTCCCATCAGTTGCTGTAATCCTCCTCTGACGGGTTCTGCAGTCTGGGCTGGGGGGTCCATACGTGCTGGTGACTCTGGTGGAAGGAAACATAATCATGGAGTTTTTCTTCTCCTATTGCCTATGGCTCGTTCTATGCCTTATGAGGGGAGTGAATATGTGTACACACAGACACACGTATATATGTATGTAGAATGATTCAATAAAGATTAGAGACAATTTTTGTAAATGTCAAATAAATTGATTTGCCAATGGAAGTCGTTCTTAGAACGTTTGGAACC
>VOMN01139470.1:0-21857 GCA_014899125.1 Orchestia grillus | reverse complement strand
TTCAGTTTCCCTAATAGAGTTCAGATTACTCGCATCATCAATTGCTTCCAAGACCGGACTATCTTTGTTCTGAACCTTTAACCTCTGTCCAATACATTGAGAGGACAACGTTTCATGAGCTGGTTTATTTAAAGTTTGTTTGTCTAAATTTCCGTGAAACTTTCACGGGTCCTGCTAGTAACGATTATTTTGCGATTACTTTACCTAATCTCACAACGGTCATTGTGGGATAGACGAACCTGACGCATCTGCTGAAAGTATCATTTTTTCTAACATTGCTGCATTTTTTGACTCAATCGTCATGTGAAAACCTCAATTGAACTAAATTTAGCGTAGGATCAGCTTAGTTTAACCCTTTCATTCGCAATTGGGATAGTAGAAAACATTAGGTTCGCTTGTTGAACAAGTGATGCGAAATTCATCACGCTACTAATGGAAACGGGATCTAATTGGCTCTCAGTGAGAGTTCACCCGAGGGTGCAAGCAACTGGCGAAGCGTAGGTACTGTGACGTCACAAATGTGGGGTAGGCTCCAATTGCGCCCCAGAACTCTCACACAAAATTTGTGGGACGCATTATCCCAACGGTAGTGAAAGGGTTAAAAACTGTCTTTGAGAAAATCAACTTCAATGACTTCCTATTGTATTACTCACGAATCAGATAGGAAATCGGGCGAAAAGTTTTGCACTGTCAGGCTTAAAATATAACAAATGGGCCAGAGACTCATTTAATATAAAAAATACGTTCGATGATTTTCAGTAGGATGTTGTAATTAGTGCCCAAAATTTTTTCCTTGCTAGGTACATTATTTTTGACACCTTACAGGAAACATAGAACAATGAACGGAGTGAAGCTGATCAGTCGGAGTTTCACACGCAGTGAATTATATACCCGAAGGAAGAGTTAGGCGGAGTGATTAGTCCGACTCTCGGTGAGGGTGGACGGTATTGCACGATTGGTGGCGGCGGGAGACGAGTTCGCTTCAGAAGTTAAATTGAAAATCATTTTTTGGAGAACAAACTCCCCACTTTACTTAACACGGAATTTTGGCCCTCACAGTCACTCGACAGTGCGGTTACTCGGTAGCGCTTAATTTTTCGGACAATGATCTTAATGAAAATAAAGAAAAATATTTCTGTCTTCGGCATTCTAAAATATTCACTCTATTGGTTATTATTTAGTAGTCGAAACAAGGGTGAAAAATTCAGTATTCCACTCCTTGAATGATATTGTGGAAGAGCAGACAAAACGTGTCCGCATCTACGTTTCCTGCTTCATCGTAAATCTATCGTTGACGTCGTGCGTTCTTAAATGGAAGGGTGTTAGGAACGTGTCTGCTGGATTTCTGATACAAATATAGCAGATTTGATCGAGGCTTTGAAATAGAAAAATCTCATCGCTCTTGTCTTTAGTTTTTGAAAGATGTCTCATCCTTTAAGAAATAATTCAAGGAAAGGTCTCTAAACAATGAAACCTTCGGAGAGGCCAAAGTCAAGAATAACGTTGCTTAGTTTCTTTTCTTTACTTGAAGTTATACAATTGAATTCTATTTTCATCCCAGTTAGTTAGCTCGTAGGCGGTGAACAGAGCATGTCCGAGGTGCGCGAGGCTGCAGCGACGCAATTTCGTGAAGCCCACGGGTATCGTCATACTTGATGGACTTGAACTCGCCTCGCGTCTAGCTTCTGGAGAGAAAGGTTTTTTTAACGTATCTGTAGAAGTGCGGTCTGAGTTTTCTTTGTTGCTTCCTTACAGTCAAAACAACGAGGAATCTGGCTTATTTAAAGCGATTTGTTTTACCCATTGGAGCATTAAGATAATTGGAGCACTTGCCTTGAGACCGTCCCTTTGAGCTGGCGATTTACCTACGTTCAGCAACACAAGGGCGTGAAGATAGAAGGGTTTTTTTGCCGACACAAAGCAAGGAACAGCAGCAGCAACGAGTCACACGGCAGATCGCCAGGCTGGAGAGGACGTGTCCTCATTATATTTCCCTTTCTCAGACGTTTGCGCCTCTCGTACGCGGAGGATGTGTAGTCTTGTTATTCACTCCGTCCGTGCGAGCATGGCGTTCCAGGAGCAAATTTATGCACGTTCTCACGTACGGCAACACTGCAGCAGCAGTCGACAATTATTAGTTTCACAGTCGTTAAAGATCTAAGACGTAATTTTATTTCTTGTCTCCAATTTCTACGTTTATTTCTCGGACGAAAATGCTTGAATAGTACAGAAATAGGACAAAAGTGTTTTCTGGATAATTATTTTCTCGCATAAATCGCACGTGAGAGACCATAAACAAAGTAAACTCACGGAGAAAGATTCAAGTGAATAATAAAAACTGCTAATGAAATATCAAGCGAAAGCTTACCCGCATTACTCCAGTTTTTCGCTGTTATTTTGGTCGCTTCGTCCTCCTTTTTCCTCGTTGCTGGACTCGGCACGACACAGCGACAGATTACGCGTAGGCTCTACTGTCCCTCGCAAGTGCCGGCCAAAAACAACTCCAGTAATTGAACCAGGCTGAGACAGCAGCTTAAGGCTGGGCTCACAAGAACAACCCGTAAACTGGCGCATTTAATCCAGTCGCAGGTTACCTATATTTGGACACACTTCCTGCATATTTCTCGCCAAAAAACAGTGAAAACATTGTTCTGAGGTAGCTACGACAATTTTCTAAAGTGACGATACCATCGAGGCTCAAATGAATGGTACAAATATAACATTATAATTATCAGGGCTGAAGGTAGAACGAGCTGAAGAGAAAATTTTCACTGTGATGCTTGATCTGATCGAGAACATACCTCAAAACCAGATAGCGTTACTGAAAGTATTGTAAATTCTTCTGAGTTTGCAGGACGAAATTTCGCTACAGTAGCTGCTCACGCGCCTCTGTATTTACTTCATGTAAATGATATGCTTTTTAGAACATTGAAAATTCTTAATGGTAGAAAAAAATACTCTGAGCTCTAAAAACAGTTAATATAGCACAAGTGGACTGTGTTCTTCATATTGGGTGACGAAGTAGCAATAAGATACTTTATTCATAAATTATCAGTCAATGAGCACGAAGAAAAAATAAACAAGAGAGGTAATAGCAATCTCAGCCCCCAGTCACATCGTCATAATGCGCTGTAGCTCTGACTAAATTAGAACGGAAGATAATAGTAAGGTTTACGACTCGTACGAATGAGTTGCAGGGCAGTAATGACACATGTGTGGTCGTTTGAGTCCAATAACAAAGAAATGCAAGACAATTTGACTGTGCCGGGATGTGTAGACAGGAAATGAAAATCAATACAGTAGGAATAAGCGGAAAAGAGAATAAAAATATGTGCTTAACGCATGTAATGCAAGTATCAGGAGGTTGTTAACCCATTGGTGATGAATATACTGTATGGTAGATAGTGGATACTGTATGGTAGATAGTGGATACTCTATCTTTTATTTTCAACAAAGACTCAGCACTAATAAGTTAATGAGGGCGCAATGGAGACTTGCCCCTGTGGTTACATCATGCAGTGCACATTGGAAGTGTGTCGTAGCCATGATACAGCGTTAAAGCTCCAACAGGCTCGTCGCGTCCGGTTTGGGCGAGATCATTCTGGAAGCGTGTATGGGTGGATGAGAGGCATCCGATTGAGGTAAAAATAGAATATTGTTTAGTTTTAATTGAGTTGTCTAAGACTTATTCCTTACTCTAACCGCATAAAAGACACGTCGGCATACGTAAGGCCGTGTTTTTGCTATTCAGAGCTTAATTTGTTAAATGAAAATAATCCTCTGTGAAATTCAATAAAAATTTCCTTAAAATGTCACCACGAGGAGGCACAATTTCTGTGGCTGGATGAGCAAAGCCCGCTCCAGTGATCACAGACGTGTAGATGAAGTGTTAGATACAACGAAATAAAAACGAAAGACACCCGCGAGAGTGAAAGATAAAAGTAGGAAAAGCAAAAGACGCACGCGAAAGTGAGAGATACAAAAAAGCAAAAATGATAGTCATCCGTGAAAGTGAGTAATACAGAGGTACCATTTCATGAAACTGTGTCCTAAACATTTGTGAACGTATCAGTGCTACCGATATCAGTGAGGGTACCTTACTTTTGGGCCACGTTGTACAAAAAAACCAAACCAAAAACATGCATTAAAGTGAGAGAAACAAGGAAACAGAAACAAAAGCCCTCCGTGAAAGATGTCCGGCTCACGGTGCTCTGGTGTCCCTCACTAGAGTGAGGTCCTCAAGCGACAGAAAGAGCAAGCTCCCACTGCAGAGCTCACGGCTGACTCCTGTAACACGCATTGTTGCTTTAGCTGTAAATAAATACAGTTGAGCAGGGCTAATATCCAAAGCACTCAGATATGGAGTTGAGCAGAGCTAATTTCCAAGGCACTTATACGCAGATGCGAGCAGCCAGATGACTCTCTTACACATTGCTCAGGGGTCTTCTAGGCTTCCGGGTTCTGCAGGTGCACAATTTTGTCTCCCGCTCCAGAAAGATTTAAACATGACCACCTACACGTTCTGCACCGACACGCCAGCGTGCAAAGCGTAGGCACTTTTTTCACACTCGAATGCGCATCTGATAAAATTATAGTGATCAAATATTTAGATTTGAAAGCTCGACCGCCGTGAAGGAGATTCGCTTGCCGCATAGAGCATCACAAAGTAACGGAGGAAATGAAGAACAAAGTAGACTTACATAAGGTGTAGGAGGATTACTCGAGGATGCGATGGACAAAAACTTTATTAGTATTTAAATTCAAGTGTTTTAGCTGTCAGCTCAATCTCAGTATGAGTGTCTGAAATCACTTAAATTAAATGAACGTTTTTATTAAAACTGATCATTAATAATTTTTTAACAAGTTATTGAAGCAAATTAATTGATCGTTTCTAATTCCCTATTTCCATTTAAAAATCGACCATTGCTTAATAGTCAACTATTCAAGTAAAATGCTTAAGGATATATATTCTCCGTAATCTTCATCATTTATCTGTTTCGTTAGAAAGTTGAGAATGACAAAGGAATAGACCGGCATCAGAACGAATACAGCGTCACACATCGTTTACCTGACCGTTATCCAACGGATAAGTATGGCAATTAAAGCTAACCTACTAAAAGAAATGAGCACATAATATCCTAATTGCTGCCATATGTGTTGCCAATCAAGTAACTGTTACTCCTCAGGAATGATAAGATGTATTATCAAATCTTATCAGCGTCAGCATAGGAGCTTCTAGTCACTTCTTCTGTCAGCGCATTGCGATAAAAAGGATACTTCTTCACTGCATAGTTTGAAATTTCTACCATCCATTAAATCTAATTCACAAGAATGAACTCGGTTTAATCTATTGAAGAAAGTAATGGGATAGAAGAGCAAATCTTTCGGTTTAATTTTGAGTGCGGAAGCCATTTACAAGAGTGTTGTAGGGAAATAGGGGCCGTGAATTATTTCACTTGAAGTAAACATCAATCAACGACATTGGTCTCAATTGTAAACGTTCTCCATCGATCAAAAATCACGTACGATCTTAAACTATTTTTCTAAAGAATGAACAATAATTACGATGCTCACAGAAGAAAGGAGTGACCGTAGACGTTGCCGTATGATACCACAGCCGACGTCAGTTCTGCCCTTAGAAGAGGAAGTGAGCCTACACCTCACCGTTGATCAGGTGCGCAATGCAATAGAGCCTCCGTGTCGCACAGCGAGATGAGTTTCTCGTGACGATGGCAAGACGTCAATTTTTAGGGGACAGGCGTTTTAGTGATGCAGCGAGCCAAGAACAGAGTCTTTGCCCTAACGCGCTTACTGCACTAGAAAGAAGACGAGAAATTCAATAATTGGAATAAATCCCCCGCGTGGGGATATAGAACTTTCTTGTTCCGAAAAAGAGTATAGATGGATCTCAATAAAGTTACGGGAGAATACGTCACTCAAAGAATTGGCAGCCGACGTAAGGAAAAGACGTTGTTAATAATAAGATCCATGGCTTCACTCGCCCAAAGGTACAACTCAGACCTCAAGCACACGGCGCAGGTAGCTCGACTTATCAAAGTCGTGTTGTAGATCAAAGCCCTGCGATGGCGGCAAAGCAGGGGCCGAAAATAGTTGCTTTGAGCTAGCAACGGTGACTCCAAAAAATATTTTTGAAAGCACGTGTAGGTAGGAAAAAATTGTCATCAAGGTATGCGTTTCAGGGCATTTCAGTAATACTTTGGCAAAATCGTCTGACTTACATTCTCGATTCCGAAAGAGGAAACCAAGATCAATCTGAATCGAAGGTAAATTTAAACCATCTTGCAAATATTTTAGTAGTATTAGCTTATAGAGACGCTACCAAAAGTACCAAACGCTCAAAAATCGATGCTTTAAAGAGTAAACTTCCATTTTCATTAGATAATTTTGTTGTGCAGGATTACGTATAATCTACAGTCTTCGTTACGTCTCAGAGTCTGATGCGGCCCTGACTCAATACAAGCGAGGGTTACCTAGCACCGAGGCTCGAAGAATTCCTCGGAATTTCCCTATCTAAATTACTTGGTTACGTAAATATTGTAACATGGAGGTCTTTCTTTGCTCAGCAAGTTAATAATGAAGAGCCTGTAGATAAAAATCGGAGCGACTTTTTAATGAGAAGTTCGTGAGCCTAAGCTCATTAGCCATAGAAAATTTTCAAAGGTGCAATGCAACTAATTTCATATATAAGACAAGTTCTAAGACCGTCGGGAAAAAGTAAGCCGTGGAAAGAAGAGAAAAGAAAAAACGAAGAAATATAAACTACGCATTAACTTTTCACTGGAGGAGCGCTCATACAGTTAATAACATTGCATCGATGAATATTTTTCAAGCTCTTTATAATCCTCTGGAGACTGATAATTTGATATTACTGAATTCCATCTGCAATTCATGGCATTTTCACAACATTGTATGGTATTTCCATGGTATTTTCACAACATGAGGGCTTCACGAGCGAAATTTAGAAAGTGAAGGTAGTTAATCTGCTTCATAGGCAGAAATCGCTTCCCCAAGACGAGTACTTAAAAAGGACTTAAGACTCTTCCCGTAAACTGAGACCTAGGCACCTAAGGGACCTGCGTCTGAACGTAAAGGCTTGTTATTATAGACTCTCGAGTACCATATGTGGGATTGAACCTTCAGATTCAAATTTAAACGGGTCCACGAAAGAGGATTCTGATCCCTTCCTGCTGCAGCGAGCGGTGAGTTTGGCCTGCACTGCCGCGCTCTCGCTCTCAGGAACTGAGCCGCTGCACACACCCGACTCCTGCCTAGCGTGGATGGACACGACGTACGTGTTGCTAACTGGGCGGCCGAGCTTTGTATCATAACCATGGGAAAGCTACTAAAAATTTAAAAGCGAACAATTTTCTAATAAAATTTGTCGTTTTTATTTAGCAAACGTTTCGGAGTTTAGGTCGATCATCATTTCCATGGAAGCCAGAGCATGTCTGAAATAAAATAGACAAAAAATGATTAAGAATGGTAGACAGAAGCTAATGAACGCATCAATATGCATGTGAATTACAGTTTGACGGTGATCTGAACCGTCTGTACTGTTAAGAATGGGTTTTGTATTAAAAATTTCTAGGACTAAATTTCAGAGATCATCGGGTTTTGATGCACAACTTAATATTTTGAACTGGCTATCGTAACTTAGAACAGCGCATTTTTCAGCATGAATAAGTTTATTTGAGTGAGTAGGGCGTGCTAACTGACGACCAGTACCAGAGCAGATACAATGCCGAGAACTCATTCAAGTTTAGCGAAAAGATTTGGGAGTCTCGGAGCGTGAAAGATTTCATAAGGCATCATTCGAAATTGAATTCCTTCACACTAATATTTTATTTGCATAAACAATGGATATTTGTCTGAATTTGTGATTTCCTGATATGAACACAAAAATTATAGGATTATTTTTCAACTGTTCAAGGTACTGCTCGAATTATCTGTAATGAATACCTTCTTTCTGTGTTTACTGACCAATTGTACAAATAGATGGCTCAGTTATGGGTTTACCGTAGGCACCAATTTTAGCAAATGTCTATGTATGCTTTCTTGAAGTTAAGAGGTTAGAAGATTGTCCTCCGCAATTCAAGCCTATTTTTCCAATCGATATGTCAATGATACGTTTGTTCTTCTTAAAGACTCATGTCAAACAGCACCATTTAGACTACTTGAACCAGAAACCCAGATATATCAAGTTTACAATAGAAGTTGAGAGGAATAATAGCCTTTCGTATTTCTTGATCGCTGAATAATCAGAGAGGAGGTTCGATTTCAGACCCCAGTTTACCGTTAATAAATTTTTACAGGACTAAGTATGAGTTTCTTTAGTAATTGCGCACAAAGTTTCAAAGTTAATTGCATTCAAACTATTCTCAGTAGAAGCCACAAAAGTTGTTCAACCTTTAAAAATATGTATTGTGAATACGAATTTCTGTCCAGTTTTGTCACCAAAATGGGTTTCCTTTAGGTATAATTAAGTTCCTAATTGAATTTTTTTTTGGCGTAGCAATATAATTAATCCATGACAACAGACAACGATCAAAGCTATCTGTACAGCGTTTTTCTATATTTCAGCGTTCCCTGTGGAAAGCTGTTACGGGAATTAGAATCCCTGTTGGAAATATATTTTCCGAATATAAAGTTTTGAATAATTGTGGTAAACAATTTTAGAGCGCTTCTTTTTCCGGTGCAAATGTAAGCTTTGACTGATATGCGGGCTTCTCTGGTCTACAGCTACAGCTGTGTGGAGTGCACATCATCGTACGTTTGCATGACGACCCGAAATCTGTACGCCAGAACAGTTGAACACAGCGGTAAGCACTTTCGCACTGGTTGTCAATTAGCACACTCCGCACTCAGCTATATGTATTCATGCTGAAAAATTCAATGTAGCAATACACAATACCTATTTCAGAATATTAGATTATTCTTAGAATCACGGTGACCTGAAAATTTTAAAGTTTATTTACATTTTTAAGACAAAACTCATTTTACACAGTACAGATGTCGTTCATAGCACCTTCAAATTGTAAATAGATAATTCACGTGCATATTAATGTATTTATTGACTTCAGTTGCATTTCCGGATCGATCATTTTGAATCATTGTTTGTCTATTTTATTCCAGTCATGTACTTGCTTTCACAAAACTGATAATAAAGCTCGACTCCGAAACATTTCCTAAATACATATGATCAATTTTTTTGGAATATTTTTACTTGTCATGCTTTTAGTGAATTTGCGAACAAAGTAAAACAAAGATTTGTTCGCTTACATATGAAAGTAATCTAATATCCATAGAAAACTCGTGGTATCAGAATAATTTTTCCTTCGTATATAATTTGAAATTTTAATCATCACAGCGGTAACATTCTACGCCATCGTCACTCACTCAAGCAAAAAAACATCCAAAGCAAAAACGGTCTACAGTGTTCATAATGTTTCATGAATCTAATTCAACAAAATGTTAGACTGTTTTAAATTTTCTAAGTTTATCTTAAAACTTAACGACCCGATGGTGGTGATTTTATCCCTTCCCGCTTACTTTTAGGGCGGCATTCCATGTTTTTCTCTGCCAGAACATGATATGGAATCCTTGTGGGGCACCAACAAACTTGCTGTTCACAGACGATTGTGAAAAAGAATTCCTACCTCAGAAAGTTAACTCTATTAACTTTGGCTCCTCTTGAGTGTCATCCCCGCACAATCACTGTCCAGACCTTAATACAAGTGTAGGCAGGCATTGTCGCTTCCCTGACGAGAATGTTAAAACCATAATTATGTTAAAGTAGAATATAGTGAGGTGACTCAGCGCTTCCAATGTGCATGAGAAGCTGCAGGCAAATATTAAAGAGAAGAACAAAAGAAGCCAAGAGATTTCGACATGTAGACATTCATTACTGTAACGCACCCAGGCAACACAGGCCAGTTGAGCATCTGCTCAAGTGGGCATTTAATTGGTGGACTCTAGTACAGCATGTGTGTCGGGCTCTTAAAAAGCGAATTCCAGTGATTTACAGTTAGCTCAAGTAAGAAATTACGGGTCAGGTAATATTATTCCATTATTTTTACTTTCTCTTTGTGATTACCGTGTATCCAAAGAACTATGTTATCGTTGGGACGTTCCCGCCTCTGTAGTCTGTACAAGTCGTCAGACTTCAGTGTTGGTTGAGGGTTTGCGGTGAGAGGTAGTCGAACTCAAGAGCTCGCTCTCTTCACAGGGCGGCGTGGCCTCCGCGATCAGTCAGCGATTTACGTAACTAATGTTCATAATTTACAATGCTAATCGCAGTGATTTAATTTTTAACTGACTCAATAAGAACTATAATCATGACCTGATACTGCCCAGCGTGCATATTTAATTCGGTGTCGGAGGAGCTCCTAAGTGCAGCTCAAGAAAAGGTCATACAATGCCACACTCGTTCGAAGAAGAAACGAGGGTTAAGTGGTGACGAATACTCTTCTCTGATATCGCTCGCTTTGATGAATTATAAAAATTAAAGTAAGTTTATCAAATTGACGCACTTCTGTTATCAAACAAAATATATTTCTAAGGCAACAATTCATTCCATTTTTTTTAGCACAGAATCTCTGTTAAAGGTAAGATGCAAAAGTAGATTATAAAATATGAAAAAGTAACTTAAATATTGGGAGCAGTGTCCGTAGACTAATGTGAACTTTGAGTTATTGGTTACAAGTGTCAGAATTAGGAGTGACACCAGCATCATATCCTGCACACAATTACAAATAAAGTGATGAGCAATTGAGAATTATTTAATAGTTTTTTCATCCCGTGTTTAGTGTGAATGATGATTCTCAGGCCGCAAACAAGAATAACAAAATTTCTTCTGCACGAATATGATTCACATTGATAAAAGCATAAGACAAATAAGAATGAACCTAATAAATAAAAAATAGCTTGACCCTCAAGAAGCCAAATTCTTGGCTACGCAAAAAGTTATAACAAAATGATTGACGGATTCGCAAAATAGTCCAATGCAATTACGTAATAGATTGCCCCACAGTCCGCGAGAGCGCATATAGCTGGAGTCACCATAATTATGCAAGAAATAATGAATATAATATCGTTGATAATATCAGCTACATGAATGCATACAAAAGTACATGACATTTTTTGATTCCTAGGCATATAAATAGTTCCCAAAATTTTCTCACAATTCGGGAGATCGTGGGTGTCAAGTAAAGACTAAACTGAACTAAAAGGCCTGAAGCGTTCCTGACGGCCTCAGAGGCTCAAACGCAATGATATTCAGCAATTACCCTTTTTAGAGTACAGAGTACTAATAATTATTGTACAATATGAGACTTCGCTAAATTCCCCCAGAAAAATCGTTCAGCAACAGTTATAATCAATATGACCATCGATAACAGAACTTCCATCATCAATTTATAATCTACAAGTCGAAATCGGATTTAAAATAAATGATGATCAATATTACTTCTGACTCAATAAAGGAGACATGGTGACTTTTACGAGTATTTCGAAAGCGAAAAATTGTTCTTCTTTGGAACTTAGAAGTGACGCATTAAAAAGGACATGCATGATTTCAAAAGATTGCGTGCAAATAACACCTTACCATGCCTTGAATAGATGTTCTTCAGAAGCAATTATACAGAGCAGCACAAAAGTAATTTCACCATTTGAAAATTTATTTCGTGACAACTAAAACAGCTATGAAAATGTGTTACAGAGGAAATGAAAGAAATTTTATTTTAAGTTTCGTTTAATATCAATGATACGGATTTAGTAATCGAAATTCGCACAATAACCGTATCTCAACAATGCCAAAATACAGCAAGTACTAATGAACAAGGACGGTGGAAAGCTATTTTTCTCACGATGGATTATTAGTTCTAGTTCAGAGGAACTTCATAAGAACATTTAATGTTCAAAGGTCTTTCAAACATTGCGTTATTGCAATGGTTTCAAGATTCAGGGATTACGGCTCAACAGCAGACAAAGAACGCTCTGGAAGACCGAGATCGGGGCCAAATGCATGTGTAATTCAACGGGTTTAATTAAGTGTTGTAACAGATTTCAAAACATCGACTTGGCAATGTTTCAGTTAACTAGGAATTTTACGAAGATCATTGTAACGCATTCTAACAAAAAACGAAAAACTATTTCCATATAAAATTAAAAAACACAATTGTTAAAGTTTACGGACCATCAACAAAGAACGCCTTTCACACGTGCATTTCTATGGCGGACGAATGATGAGACTTTTAGCTCACACCCAATCGTGTGTGATGAGGCCCATTTCAATATCAGAGGGCATGTTAATAAATGAAACTGCCGATTCTGGTGGGATGAAAAGACGGAGACAATTTATGAGCAACCACTGCATGCACAGAAGATTACTGTCTGGTATGGCATTACGAGTGCAAAAATCATTGGTCCAACTTCTTCGAGGATGTTGATGGTCCAACCGTGACAATTAAAGGAGACAACTACAGACATATGATACAGGAATATTTATTGCCCCCATTGGGAGATTTGGACATTCAGAGTCTGTGGTTCCAACAAGTCGAGGGGACACCCCATGCGTCAAGAGAAACCGTGGCAACACAAAAAGCTGCCTTTCATGGTCGTTAAATTTCACGCTTTGGTGACATTTCATGGCCACCGGCCACAGCAGTCTCCTGATTTAACCTCTGCAGCTTTTTCCCTAAGGGATACCTCAAAGGAAAGGCTTACATCAATATGTCTAATATTCTCCAAATGTAAAAATCAATATCATCGCGTAAATCAAGAGAATAATTCTAGTTATTTCGGAAAAAGCCATGGAAAATATTGTACTTAGAATACGCTTGTGTTTAAATAATAATGGAGAACATTTAAAGGATATATTTAAATAATAAAACTTCAAATTTTCCGTTTCGTTTCCTATGTAAGGCATATTTATAGCTATATTAATTGTCGTGTAATCAATGTTCAGAATGGTAACGTGACTTTTGTGCCATCCTATAAATAACTCAGTTTAAAAAACCTTCTGTAGATCATATATTTATCTAAGTTAAAACTTTTGTTCGATTCATTCGTTCGGTATTAATACAGTAATGTTTTTAGCAGAAGCTTTTCAAAAAATATGTTTGCGCAAGGGTGTTAAATGATTAACAATAATACTGCAGTAGAAAAAACTTTAACATGTAATAAAAACGTTCTCTGTGCGCCTAGATATTAAGGCTTAGAAATGAGGCTATCAGCAACATTTCATTCCACGTGTCCACAATTTCAGCCGAAGCGCGGTTGTGCCTTTGATCGCACTGCTCCAGGATTTTTTTGATCATCTTGGGATTTTCTTTGAGTTCATTGACTTTATGCGCGATCCTTTCTCACTACTAGTGTATTTTTCCAGGTGAATTTTGAAGTACTTTATTCAATCTAGATGGGGTATTAGAGATGTGGGTAAAAATGGCACTCAGTTCAAAGTAAGGTAAACTGTTTTGTGGGACGCCCTGCACAGTTAAATAAATTAAGAAGCTTACTATACTCTACAGGGAAGAAGAAAAGTCATGCAATCGTTGATGTAACATTTCCAATAGACACACCTGTACTTTCCACTCATAAAACTACTACTTTTATTAGAGATCATGGCGTTTTGAAATCCTGTGGGGTTTTTGAAGTGAAGCGCAGTTCTTATATGTACTTCAACTTCAACTTACATGAATCATTTGAAAAAAAAAAAATTTCAGTCATTACTGGCCCTTGAAATGGCTCGAGTTCGTATATTTTCCTCTTTTCTAGTTTACTTTTAAATCTCACAGTCTGTTTCTCGCCTTCAATCGAGCCCGGGCTTGCACAGCACGCATAAATTTTGTAGGAATTTTAATGCCGCTTCGTACTGGTTACTTCAAGTTCATGAGGCTAGTACAATGGTCGGTCATGGATGTCAAAATTTACGATGTTAAATTTCTAATCAATGAAATGAGTGTGAAGCTGCAGCAGTAGTTCGATCTGTAAGCATGTTGAATGTTATGATTTCGTCTAAATCAGATGTCAGTTATAAGGTAATTAGGTTGTACGCGTAAAGATAGTCGAGCGTTATCAGCAGGGAAAGATGGCAATGATTGACTTAGAAGTGCTCGACTGTGAATTCAAGGTACGCTGTCAAGACTAAGGATGTCATTTTTTTAGGAAATTCGAAGGAATTCTGGATGCTTTTTTAGGAACCTATCAGCAGAGAGAGAGGGGGACCTTAAGGGGCTCACAACAAGACCGCTATTGCATTAGAACCCGAATACGTCTTCATTTCGATTGATGAACATGCAGCTCTAAGCCGGCGTTGAAAGGAAAAATGCTGATCCGATGAAAGGTTTTCGCTGAACAATTTGGAGATGGATACAAACAGAGGTGGGATTATCATTAATTGGGACGTAAACTTGTTGACTGTTCAGAGCCTCTGTTCACGAGACTGATCTAGTCAATGATATTTTATGGATATTCATTTCTTTACACGCCTAAATCGGCAAATAAAGTGTGCTTTGAGGTGTGTGTTGTAACCCAACTTTATGGAGTAGTCTATCTTTTTTAATTTTACTATAAATTTGAATGACAGCAAAAAATTGCACCGAAGATGACTGCGGCCTCGCAGAAACGTCTCATAAGAAGGCTGTAGATTTTCCAACCATTTGCAGCAACGCCCGATAAAAAGAACGAGATTTAAACCTGATGCAGAAAGAATCTCCCGAATGAGGCGTGGTTCTATTGTTGCCTGATCTGAATCCTGCAGACTCTTTCAATTTGTTTCTTAAACTCAAAAATTTTTCAAAGTCCGACCAAATCTAGATCAACCCTTTCTTCTCAAGGGATGGAGCTGAATATTGTAGGAACCTTTGCAAGCATTTCGAGAACTACTGCCGGCTGGGTTAGAGCTGAAAATCGTGACCGATATATAAAATGTATTCGAGATAAATGTGATAAGATAAAAGAGATGAAATTTTGAGTAATAGTTTTTTCTCGTAAAAACTTCCTTAGTTCCTTCACTCTACAAACATACCGCGAGCCCCCGCTCCTGGAACAGAGCAACAAACGATGTTACGATGTTGGAAGAACGTTGGGATGTTGTACAGAATTCGGGCCGTAAATTTCGAAGGCAAACATGCTACATTTCTAGCATGTGCACACAGAAGGGAAGGACGGCGCTGTCAGCTCGTGGAGACTAAGGGTCGTCAGCAATGACGAAAGTAGCATCAAACTCGTTCAAGTTCTCCCGCTCTTTTCAGGTGACGTATGTTCGTTTGTGTACGATTTGCATGGCGTATTCGTGTAAATTCTACTTGAGAAGTTTCCAAACGTTCTGAGAATGACGTGCACCTCTTACGCAAACATGTGCACCTTGAATTCGTGCAAATTTGCACTCAGGAGTTTTCTCGCTCGTTTAGGGTGATATGAGCCGCTAAAGGAAAGATTCGATTTTTGCATTCAGGAAACATCCAATTCAACAGTTCATGAAATAAGCTAGAAGTAATCTTTCCATGCTATGAGCAAACTCTTCGAGTCTCGATTGTCTCGTGGACGTTTCTTACATCTGTTGTACATCACCATCTTCAAGTCACCTACTTCTACTTTTCTGCTTCACCAGTATTTGAGTCAGACGTAGACGTTGTTGTAATTCTTGAGGCAGTTGTCTAAGAAAGTGAATATTGGAGTTTTTGAGGAGCACAGAGCTGGTGGCTTTCCAACAGCTTTGAGAAAGCAAGGTAAAACGTAATGAGGAAACCTTCGTATAAAGAACGGTCCAATCTTGAGGTGTAGCACAAACACAACGGAAATAAATAATGCACGAATGTTGGATAATTGTGAAGCCCAATTTCAAAACCTAGCAAATGCATTAGGCGCTTCATGAAGAGGCACATGGGGAATAAATAGATAAAAAAAGCTAGCTAAGAATTTATTCCAAGAAACTTATTATTGTTTATGTACACTAGCTCGAGCCTGAAGCACACAAGAAAGCTAAATAAAACTGTTGTGAGCTCCATGAAATTTTCCGATGATGCTGCCGTGCCTGGGCGACCGAAGTCAGGGTCATGTTGTTGAAGACAGGACGATTACAACACACGACTTGTACCTCACACTGTCGTCACATCTCACAGCAAAGCTCTTGTGATCCTTTCATTTAGATCGGAAATTAAACTAGAGCAACGTGTGAAAAGTGACTGTTTTCTTCAAAGGACCTGGCCAGGGCTATGATTAATTACAGAGCGCGGAAGTGTAGCGTCTGACTGAATATTACACTGTAATCTAGTCGCTTATTTGGTGGAGCGTTTCAAAAAAATTACAGTCATTAAAAAGGTGAGAGACTGCTGGAGGGCGAATAAGGTGGCATCAGTCTTGCATGATGGGATCGTCAGAGCCAGAAATAGCCGAGGGCAAAAGTTACGCTGCAAATACGGCCGGTACACACGGGGTGACAAGAGTACAGCTAATTAAGCCTGCTGGGAAGGCCAGGACACGTCTTAGCTGGCTGCTTTGACGTTAAGTCAATTGTCCTTTTCTGATGCAAATTAATTAAATACATCGGAGTTGTATTGAAAATTAATGCTAACGACCAAAATTTCTCGTGACCTTCAGTGTACGCCCATGACAGCGCAACGGAAAACCACTAATATTCACGTTCATGCTGAAGCTTGCATCGAAGATTATACTAATAATTAAATTTCTATGAATCAAGCTGGCGTAGGTATCTCTATATTTTTTAAGAAATTCAAAAGTATTCTTTTCCATAGGGCCAATTGCGTTATTATTTACACAAAATTGAATGTGACACTCACTTTCAAGACGAGCGTGTGAACCCTTCTTTTATACTCACATTTAGCGTGTACAAATTAGAGTTTAAATTGACAAAAATTCGCAGAACTTTATTTCTTCTGCGTCAACCTACACGCATGCTTTGCTTGAGCATCAAATTCGACCAATTTTCATTTCACTGGAAATAAATCGTGACTTTTACCGAATAATATTTGAAAAATTCTAGAACAGTGCTGTAAAGTATTCGAATATACGCTCTACAGGTTCAATCATACTACCGATTGATCATTGAAAAGCCTCAAGTTTCTTTACCTTCAGGTTTGAGCACGAATATGGCTTAGGCCGTAAGCCCATTCGCAACCAAACTATTTTGCGATAGACTGCACTTCTACTTTTAAGAAAAAACTAACTCCAGTCATATATATATATTTATTATGTATGTAAATATGTATATATATATACATACATACATAATTTACACATATATGATAAGACTACATTAAGCTATTTAAGAAAGACTACCAACCTCCTTATAAAAGAAAATCGTAATGTCCTTTTTGTCGATAAAGGGTTAATTTACCTTTTTTAAAGGAGTACATATGCATATATGTCCCTATGTGGTCGTAGGGGGGCTACCGATATCGCTGAGGAGGATAGCTTTCATCATTTGACCTCGAAAGCACGACCTCAAATAACAGAGCTGATTAGTATTGACCTATGGAAAGAAGCCGTCAGCCAGGTCAGTAGAATTGGAAAGTGTAGGTATGTCTGGTAATAGCGACAACGAATGATACCTTGCGAGCAAGCAAGGTTAAAAAAATGAACAACGTTCAGGTGGCTTGCTAGAGATTAAATATATTACATTAAAGTTACTCTTATTTTCGACATGGGGTGGACCACGCTTCGCTACCATCTCAAATAAAATTTCTTGGACAGAACGCAAACACTCTTGACCTGTCAACAACTCGACTTTTGCGAGAAAAATAAAAGCTTGAAATTTAACTGGAAAGCCTTTTCCAGGATATAACATCGAAGAGTCACGTGCAACCAAAATGTTCTTTTTGTGATCGAGGCTTGATCTCAACACGTCAACTTTCACGCATGGTTTCGCTGAATCAGACATCGCTGGGAATAGATGACAGGAACTCGTCTGGGTACTGAACACTGCCACCCATGGTAGCACAGATCAAAAAGGACTGCGTAGAATCTCGACCAAATATGACCGGTGCTTTTTCTGCCCTCACGGGAATAATTGCTCAGCACGGAATGAATGGGCCACCAAATTTCTTAGAACATGCTCGAGGTAAATGAATTTATTTTACAGCCAATTACCACGTCAAACATTGAAGTGTTTAACTTGAATGAGACGTCTAAAATGCACGTTTTCTTTGAAGCGGCAGTCGACTAAAATATTCAGCTACAAATTTAGACGATATTCGTTGCTTTGCATATCTTCTGGAAACTGGAAAGTGCATGAGCGGTTAACATTGCCAAGAGCAGGCAATGTTTGCAGCCAGGAGGTCGTGTAGAACCCTAGCAAAATGATTTTTATTGACAAGAGATATAAAAGCAACATTTTATGTATTTCATTGCCAACCGTAAGCTCATGAAGACAAATTAGAGGAAAAAAATTCTTCAAGCATTTGTGTTCGAGAAGATGAATAGAACTAATCCAGTCTCAAAAAGCATGCTTTTGTGCCAAAAATTGATATAAACTCGCTTCCATGATATCTGTATATCCAGATTAGTTGTGTACCACAACATCGAGTTCGCTCCCAACATTTTAGTGTGAGAATTTCCTATTAATCTCTCATATGCAGACCAAACGTCAAAAACTGCACTTGAAGCCGTGAAATATAGTAGTTTCCTCCATCAGATATCGAGGGAGAAAAATCAATTCTGTTCGGCATGTGACTTTGCCTTTAATTTATCTTTGTAATACAGTGCTAACCTTTAAGTCACACAAATCATTCTAGTTATATTTTTACTGAGAAAATACGACACAGAGGGTAAAATTATTCTACATTGTGATGCATTTATTTTCATTTTTCAGAGGTATTATAGCCTAACATAGACAGTACGACTGAAATTTCTACATCCTACACTTCGCATCCCCCAAACTCACTTATGGTTGCCTTGCTTTTCCCAATAAGGTTGCCTATCGAGCAGTAGTTCAATAACTTTACCGCCCAATCCTATCTGATCACCATTAAAAGGTAGCGAGCTGTTGAAATGCCTGTCGGATGAATCGCTTCAACAGCCGCGCAAGATTGCAAAAGAATACGCTATTCAGCGAGGTTTCGAATTTTAGTGTCGTAATACGGCTTAAAAAAAGCTGTAGCTGCGAACTCAATCGAGCACATCCACTCGCAATCAAGTTTACAGCCTAGAAAGCCAGTAAATTGACAAAAATGCTAAATACATAACTTTGTACAGACTTATTTTTGATTACTTCGTGCAGAAATGGAGCTACAGATCAGGAATGTCTTTCGTCTACACGTGATCTAAAGCTCAATAATACCGCTTATGGTCCAACAATAGTCCGCACTTAAAAAGAACGGATTACATGACTCGTGATCGGGCCTGTGTGCAAATATGAATGTAAATTACTTTCGCACTACGTATGGAAGCTGACGAGTCGAGTGACTTTGATAACTGTAAAAACGCACATGAAAAGCAGAATGTAAGGTAAAAATAAAAATGAATGCATGTCCTAGAACTGGTGAATGAGAACTGCAACATTCACGTCGCAACCGCGCCATGCCTTGCAGAGAAGTGCTTGGAATTTTACGGCACAGAATTTTCAGCGTTGCTGCCACAGGCTGCGGCTGAGACAAGAGGCCCCTGCTGCTGCATCTGTTGCACGGCCGCCGGAATTGCCTCCGAGTTTTGTGTGGACCAGAGAGATGGATGTGACTGCTTCGTCGGCGTCGCGTCACCGACCAACATAAATATAGCCTCCGCTCTCAATTTTGCATGCACACAGTTAAGACCACTAACCTTCGCACAAAACATTTTTTTAAACTGCTCTTATTTGCGCAAATTGAACACGATATGTCTGAGAACGCGAGGTTTTGAAGAAAAATGCACGAGGTATTTTCACTGTGCATTTTTCAGAATAATTAATGTAACTACACAAATCGGAGGAAAGATCGTTAAACAATAGCGTAAGTCGAGCGGTTCTGCTGAAAAATTCAATTCAAATCAGTTGGCTAGGTTCTCACAAAGGACTATACGTGTTTTATGGCTAACGCAGCAACTTTTTATGCTAATAAATTTCAACGAAAACTTTTGAATTTGGATTGTTCTGCTCTGACGCTCAGCGTTTGAGAGTATTGCTAATTTTCAAGACCAACGAACTAAAAAGTTCATGAAGCTAAAACTATTATAATGGTAATTAACGACTACCTTTTCATAACTCAGGACGTTCATCAATCGTTTTACACTAGCATAGTACTCCCAGAAAGAGGCTTCTGATCGAGTCACATCGCTCCTGAGGCCCCGGATGCCTTGCGTGTGCTGCCCACTCAGCCGCTCTGGGCCGAATCGTCACACTGTCACACTCAGCGTCACGCGCTATCGTGTTACTGCTACACATGCCGCCACACTTGAGACGTTGAATAGAATACCTCTGAAAATTAGTGTTGATTCCCACACATTTCCAAATAGTAGAAGTACTAGTAAGGACAACAGCGTTTCAGTAACATAGATTATCTCGTACCGAAAGAGAAGGGACCATTTAATATGGGCATTGGAAAACCGGGAATCTATGCACAAAGTGTCTCCACACATGATCCCTGCGCGTAGAAACAACAAGTTAAAAAGGAAAAAAGGAAGAAAAGAAAACAAATAATCAGCGAAGAATGCATTAAATTGGAAAGAAGCAAAGTGGGCACGAAACATAGAAGTCTCGAAGGCATAGCTAGAGCTGAGGTAACCTAATAGTGTCAACTGAAAATATTTCAATGAATGTTTCGAATTCTACACCTCAAAAGGTACAAAATTGTATCGATATGACCACAGATGAGAGGGAGATCAAACAAGTTTACAATGAAAGAGGAAATTCTAAAGTTTTTCCAGTGCATCAGTGCACTTGACATCAGCAAGGGTAAGGGACTCCTGACCTGTCCTGTCCAATCGTTGCATTCTCTGTCCACATATATAGAATATCAGTTTTCCGTTTTTCGTTGATTGCAGACCACGAGCAGAGAGGGTGAGCGTCACAATACTCGTACTAATTTAGTCGAAACTACCGACTCTTCTATTTTAAGTTGAGCCTGTGACCTTGAAATATTTCGCATGCACAGCGGCCGCTAGGTTGTAAAACCGCTCCCAGAGACGCAAGTGCTACTAGACTGAGAATATTACTGCGTATGTACCAGCTGAACCCGTTGTAACGCCGCCATTTTTCATATTTACAAGAATACCCTTCGGAACTTTGATGACTGTTTGGGCTAATTTAGATTAGAAATATATGAAATTTTATGTTTGGAAGGCTTTCATTTTACGAAAAAAACTGTACAGGTGTAGTATACTCGTACAGCCGTACCCTGGACCAATGGTTATTATTAGTAACAGCAGCAGTGTCATCGATTTTGGACGCTTACAAGATACGTGCTTCTTTCTTCTGCACACGTTGCTTTTTCTTCATCTCTGGCTCTATCTTCAATAACAACATTCTTCCTCTTCTCTGATATGTTTTTTGTGTAGCATTTTTTATCCTTTGCTTCAAAATGTTCAGTCTTTCATCAGTACTTAAATGCTTCCGTCTACGTCTTTATCTTCCTCGAATTGCTTCTTTTTATGACTTTCTTTAGTCTATTTCAAATTGGTCCAGCCAATTTTGATGCATCAGATTATCATTATTATTATTAGCTAGTCGGTTTAAGCTCCCTCCCCACAAAAGGAGATCTCAAGAGTGCGAAAAGAAGTGACCCTTTAGTATTGCTTTTTGAAAACGTGGAATCTATGCACAGGTGTGCTCCCACACAAGATTCCCCGTGCATAGAAACAACAAGTTGAAAAGGGAAAGAGAGAAAAAAAAAAAAAAATAGTTTATT
>VOMN01139464.1:0-19668 GCA_014899125.1 Orchestia grillus | reverse complement strand
ATTTTATTGGAGTTAAGCCACATTGAAACCTTTTGTAGCTTTTCATTTGTTCTCTTTGCTATTGCAAAAATTTGTAGTATGGTTTTCCTTAGGAAGAGCTACAGAAGATCTCTTTGTTCTTCCCTCACACTCTGTGTGACTCGCCAATATGTCGAATGATGTTTTCACTAACGAATCTGAAGACCCCAGTTTCAATTAATATCGCCAATATTTCACCTGAAACTCCCATTCATACGGTATGGCATAAAATTTGACCTGATTGAGCGAATAGATAAGATTTTTGAGATCAGCACGAGAAAATATACACAGATAAACCTCATAACACAAAAATCTCAAAAACTACACAGGATAGTGTAATAAACATTGGATTGATAAAGATTTAAACTTATCTGGCATTATGGATAGTTATACTGGTGCAATATATGTTTGTCTGGCAATAATTCTTTAGTGATAACTATTTTCAAGCGATGTAATAAGTAAAATGCGAAATTATGTTCATCCTAAAGTGCTTAAAACGAGCTAAATTCAGGCTAAGTTAAGTATACAATAACAGTGGACTTGTAGTTTATACTTTAGCTCCCAAAAGTGATGTAAAACTGATCAGTGATGAAAAATTTTATTACCCAGAACACAGACATGAGAGGTCTCACATCAACTACCACCAATAAAATTTACAAAAAATGTTCACAGACCCCCACTGCATTACAAAATTTGTAGCTAGTTTTAGAAAGCATCCAGATTGATATTTTTGGTTTATATTGTTGTCTGCGTTTGTTTCAAACTTGATTGAACAAATTTTTAGAACGAACTCAATAGGGTAAGCCTTTTTAAAATAGGGTAAAAGTTGCGTGTGAAAGTGGCGCAACGATACCAACGATCGTTGAGACTATTAAGACCGAGAGAGTTAGTTGAAATCGTTCACAGAGCGTGGTCGTTGGTGTGCAATTATTGTTGAAGTGTAATTCCCGAAAATATTCACATAACGTATTAACACTTATTGTACTACAGCAAAGATGAATCCATATGCTGATATTGATGATGGTAAGATGATTTATTTTAATTGTTAATAAGGATTTTGATTGTGCCTCCACATAGAAGTATATTTGGCAAGCCGTAATTAATAAACTCGAGTAAACCAGTGTGCCGTCATATTTTGCAAGATATAGGGCATAATTATATCTTATAACTCTTAGGCAGCTGCTTTTAACTTGTTGCTAGATTAAACTCTTATTAAGTTATTAAATTTTGTTTTTTCCCGGTGTTGAGGTAGCAATATACGATAGTCAAAGCCTTGTAGGCTGAGTGGTTCCAATTTGTTAATTGGCTTTCTTTAAATTATACTTGCTCTTATTTTGTAAAGGCATACTTGCGTATCAATACAGCTTCGGGCTAATATTTATTTTACTGTGGCCACCTGCACAGAGTATCCTATTTATCCTACACCATGTATTATGGTAGTATTAATTAGAATTTTTATTTTGAATAGTAGAAATATATTTTTAAAAGGATAAAAAGCATAAAATAAGTGATGTAAAGATATTAAAACTATTTCCATATTAATAGTATGATGACACAAATACCAAAAATTAGAACCATATTATCACACAGTTTGACTACCATTTTTACATTACATTGTATATATCAATTAAAAAATAAATGTAACCTAACCTAACTTAGCTCTAAAATTACATAAAGAAAGCATAAAAGCAGGAGATAGGGCATAGAATATTAATTTTTTACAATTTTTTGCTGTCAGAAGCCATTTGAAAATTGGTTGCTGCTACCTCATGAGGCATAAGATAATTTAAGATAACAGGATTTGATAGGAAACAGGGTTTAGTTAATTAAATTTGCTTAGCCTGTGCTATGGAAACTAACATCCCCAGGTTATGCTATAAGGTTATGTTTGCTTTAGCTAGGTCTTTGGTACTTCTATCCTTTGTCCCCACTTTACTTAATTGCATTTTTATGTCTTCTTCTCTGATTATCCTTTACCTTTTCTTTTTTCTCAACTTGCTTTTTCTATGCTTAAATCTGGTATCTGGTATCAAAAAAAACAGATATGCAATACACCAAGGGCTAATTTTAGAAATTAGTGGCTGAATGCTGACCTCGAGTTCATTTTTCTAAAGGCTAGACCTCACATTTAGGGCTCCATAGCTTTATGCAATGATTTATTAGGCTAATGACAAGGGATTGCTGTGATAGATGCAGTTTTTTGTATTTGTGCTGGAAGGTCTTGATGAGAGAAAATTTTCACCTAGTTTATTTATAAGTAGCATACTAGTGGGTGTTATTTTTCAATAACATCCACTTTGTTAATGACTGAACTTCTTAAATTCTTCATTGAACATTGAGTGTATTAAATTAGTTTTTCAGTAGAAATTTGTGTATGTATAACTTAAAATATTAATTTTGACTTTTTTGCAGATATTGCCTATGGCGTCGATGAAAATGACGAAATTTCTGCTGAACTGTGGCAGGAAGCTTGCTGGCTTGTCATATCTTCTTACTTTGATGAGAAAGGTTTGGTAAGACAGCAACTGGACTCGTTTGACGAGTTCATCACCATGACCATTCAGAGAATCGTAGAAGATTCTCTCGACATAGATCTACAAGCAGAAGCACAGCATACATCAGGAGAGCTTGACACACCGGTGAGCTCTAATCTAACGTCTCCAATTTATTAGGTGAATGATTTCCTTTTCTGCTTTCAGTAACAGGTGTTGCTGTGGCAATGGTAACCAGAATGTAGTTTCATTGAGCATAAAGAAGATCTCAAGGTAGCACTACACTCAGCACATTTAAGGGTTGTGATATGGGTGATGAAAAATGTTAGGTATTAACTCTGCTAATATTCTCATAATTTGTATCTTTCCTAGTTAATTGGAAAATAGCAGTGGACATATATGTGGTATATTTTCCATTTTGTAGTCATCAAGTTTGTGTAAACATTGCCATTGTTACATGAATATTACATGGAGACTTGTAGAATGATGAACACAAGAGCAAGGAAACCTGATTGCAAGCTCATCTTATTTATTGATTAGAATTTCTATTGTTATTCACTAAAATTATTATTATACTAGGAAAAAATGAACATTTACAAAATTAATTTTAATATGGATAATTACCGGCATCTCTCCACACTGGATAGCTAATTACTATTAAAAAAATTGTCTTTGATGGGATGGCAAGTTTACCCTACCACAAAACTACATCCTGAAATTCCTTTTTTTAGAATCTGCAGGGGCAGTGAAGTAGGCCTTCATGTTATTGTTGCAAGAAATTTTCTGTGCCCACAAATTAGAGTAGCTGTGTGCTATATCCTTGTGCCCTGTTAACATGACTTGTTTGCCTGCACCAGCCCCGACATGTCCTGAAGTTTGAGCAAATCTACCTGAGCAAACCGACCAACTGGGAGAAGGATGGCTACAACTACAACATGATGCCCAATGAGGCTCGGCTCAGGAACCTCACCTACTCCTCTCCTCTCTATGTTGACATTATAAAGACTATCTTCAGTGATGGTGAAAAGACGACCGAGAAGAAATCTGAGAAGGTGTATATAGGTGAGAGGCTTGTCCAGTCGCACCATGATACTACATAGTTATAACTTGTTTTTTTTTTGTGATGGTAGTCTGGTTATACATTATTACCCTTACCTACCCAGGTAGCATGCTGATGATAGTTGCTTCCCTTGTCAAGTGTGCTGAAAAAACTTGATATTTGTTGAAAAAAGTATCATTTTTATGATCTTTCATGTTTGGCTCTAGCATCTGCATCCTTGGAGAAGAGTCCTTCTAAGTAACCTTTTTGAGATCAAGATTATTCAATTCACAACTCTTATTTTGTCAATAACATTTTATTTAGTATTTTACTGTGAGAATTATTTCCTGTCAATCTTGTTCTGTTGTTAGTGTCAGGCATAGCTCATGTTGTAAGGCAGATCCCTGGCTTAAATTATGGTTGAATTTTTATAAAAAAATTGACCTTACCGATTATCCATTGAGGTAGTATATTCCTAAGAACTATGCATACATTAGAATTCGATTAACCAATGGTTTTGTAACTTATATTTTGGCCTTATACTGCCATCAATATTGGTCAAAATGAGCCGCTTTTCATTTCAAATGGATCCTTTATTCATCCCAAATACTATCTGAGAGTGGACCTAAATTGTCATGCCGGAAATTGAAGTAAACAACTCTTTAGTCCTATTTACAAAATAGAGTAAATAAAAGAGCAAGAATTAACACAAATGCACTCAATTGCAACTTGAAATGGAGAAAATTGAACAAGGACACTCCTACTCAATGTGCAGGCTCAAATGGAAGACAGTTTCCATAATCAAATTTCGTAGCACATTGATGGTATAAAAAAAAAGAACCTTTATTATTCCAACACGTTTTACCGTTGNGCTGTGAGGCCATCACGTTCACCACTGCACCATGGAGCCCCTTAAGAAGAAAAATATTTAAGTTTAGGCTACCGAAATGGTAGAATTTCTTCTATAATTTTTTTTTATGTATAGTTAGAATGTCGAAATCATCCATAACCTCACAAAAACTTCAGTGATAGCCCTATGGTGTAAACTGAGTTCCTTCCACGCAGAGACTCGTAGTTTCTTGATGTTTCTAACTTTCTTTAAAGGCAAAATCCCCATCATGCTGCGGTCGGCGTACTGTCTGCTGAGTGACCTCGCTGACCGTGACCTCAACGAAGTCAACGAGTGTCCTTTGGATCCTGGTGGTTACTTCGTCATCAACGGATCTGAGAAAGTGAGTGGCAGTTGCGCTTAGCTTTGGTAAGCTACTCTTGTAATCCATTAATCACTACTGTTTGAGATTTTATCGATGTTATTGTTTCGCTCGCGTTGTCAGTCTTTCAGATGACAGTTGACTACGTGCTGTGCAACTGCATTTTAACTTTAAGCTTGGATTACTCCAAGTGATTTAACTGTTGAAGGTCACTACGCTAGTTGTTGGTAAGTATTGTATTAGTCAATATCTTGTCGATTATTCATCACTATAATAACGGAAATGCTTTGACAAAAGTTCTCGTTTCTCATTATTTGTCAAATATGTTGAAAGTATGAATTTACTACTTTTCTCTGTCAAGTATTTATTTAAATGTGTATAGGTCATACGTGAAACTTAGCTGTATTATTTCGGTGCTTGACACTGCTTCGAGGATGGTGTGATGATCTCTTATGAACGATCGACGATTTAGCTTCCTGATGCGGTGATTTTCAATGCTGTCTTCAATGCTCCCATTTTCAGTGAATCTAGACTTGGATAAGAAGCATCACGTCAAGTAAAAAAGATACCCCTATTTTGAAAGTATAGAATTTTATAGATCATTCCATTCTATTCCTACGTATGTAATGTCTGTATGTATAACTATCGCAATTTTGTTATCCTAGAGACAGGGAGTAACAAAGACAGAGCTTGTGTTCCGTCTTGCTAGGTAATTACCGTTAGAAGCAGGCTGTCCTTTCGTACAGCTTAAATTCTTGTACTAATAGTGACCGCGGAGATCTCTTTTCAAGCTCATTTTTTTGGTTTTCATCCTTCTCGCAGGTTCTGATTGCTCAAGAAAAGATGGCCACCAACACAGTGTACGTGTTCAGCATGAAAGACGGCAAGTATGCATACAAGTGCGAAATTCGGTCGTGCATTGAGCACTCGGCGCGGCCCGTGTCCACGCTTTGGGTCAACATGATGGCGAGGGGCGGCAGCGTGAGTGCTCGGGGTGCTCCACCCTGCCCTCTCTGGGCCGCCACCACATTGCGGGGCCAATGCTATGTCTTTTTACGGCTCGATTCTATTCCTTCTATTGAATGCCGGTTGTTCTTTGCTCTTGAAAGCCTCCTTACTATTTGGTGCTAGCTTGATGACATGTTTACTGATGATTTCCTAATGAATAGTTCATCTATTTTTGTCTGAAACTATATCCTTGAAGTTAGTACTATTTAGTGTCGGTTCTAGTTCAGCTTTTGACGTCCCCTCACACCCTTGGCGCCAGCTTGATGACGTACTAGCCTAGTGTTACTTCTTAATTATATGGTCTGGTTTTTCCTGAAAGTAAACTCAATAATTAGCGCTTGTGTAGTTGACTCTTTTTTTCTTGAACTACGTATGTTTGGCTGTAATTGTTCCTACCTTCCGTAACGTAGCCTCGCTTTTTGATTCTACCTTGTTTTAAGTTTTACTTTTCATATTTTATGATGGTTTAATTAACAAAAAGTAAGTTGCATGAAAGAGTGAATACTTTATTTGTAATATACAATGGCCGAGTTGTCTGATTAAGAAACCATGGGTGCTTCCAGTTGCACTTTGTTGCTGAGCTGACGGGGATTCCCAGTCATCATGGCACTTGCTACGAAAATTTATGTTCATGTTGCATTCATGTTAGACGGCAGACACGCATGTTGCTCACAGTGCAGTAAAAATTCGAACTATATTCTCCAGAGCGCGAAGAAAGCTGCGATTGGTCAGCGCATAATCGCCATCCTGCCGTACGTGAAGCAAGAGATCCCCGTGATGATCGTGTTCAGAGCCCTCGGCTTCGTCGCAGACAGGGACATCCTCGAGCACATCATCTACGACTTCGACGATCCGGAGATGATGGAAATGGTGGGCAATTCTTACCTTTTCTATACATACCTGTTTTACATTACGTACCTGATGTTATATTACACAGTAGGATGGCACAGAAAAACGGGAACTTTCGAGATGCGTACTGGTAGCCATATACGTACATCTACATGATGTGATTTTCAAACATTGATCATTTTGATTACTGTCTTTTACGAGGTAAGTTTTAGTGGTTCAATTGCTGTCAATAAAATTTATTTGTTGGATATAACTATGTTTATAGGGTTTTTTCAAAAGTTCCGTTTTTTGTGATACCCTGTATTTGTTATGCTTGTATGTAAATAGTTATATATGTGTAAGCGCAACAGAGCAGACTGTAGTACATGTGTTTTTGTGCAATTTGTTCAAGTTGAAGTTCCTAAACATTTGTTTCGACTCAGTGCTTTTCCTCTTTCTCAAGCTGCTGTTTACTTGACGCACAACAGTTTTTTTTATTGAATTGTGGTTACCCAGATTTTGAATATTTGCATGTGGTTTACGAATTGTATCATCAGCTCATTTCTTCATGCTTAGAGTCAGTCAACCTTTAAAACGCTGGGATTTTATATTTGTTTTTTCCTGAAAGTCGTAAAAAATTGATACATTTCCTGTTCACTCGAAATGATTAATTACGCTAAGTTACACATTTTGGAGGAGTGCTCAGATGTCTGGGACTCATCTGACTCTCCGTCTCCTGCTCTCGTGCCGCAGGAGCACGACACCAAGGTGTTCAGGTTTACTCAGATCAATAGCAATATATTTTACTGGTGTTCAGGTGAAGCCATCCCTGGACGAAGCTTTCGTCATTCAAGAACAGAATGTGGCTCTCAACTTCATAGGAGGGCGCGGCGCCCGCCCTGGCGTCACTAAAGAGAAGAGAATCAAGTATGCCAAGGAAATTCTGCAGAAGGAAATGCTGCCGCACGTCGGTGTGTCCGACTTCTGTGAAACGAAGAAAGCTTATTTCCTAGGTTACATGGTCCACAGGTAAAGTATGCTGAAAACTAGCAGCGTCACTCATGAAAAATGGCTTGATTTCATGGATTTATTCAGAAAATGAATTCCATTTTTCCAGCGAAGCATGCAATGGGTCACAATTGAAATGTTCCTCATCGTTGCCTTTGAAATAAACTTAGAACTAAATACGTTAACTGAAGTATTGTCATATTGTATTCTGTCGAATGAAATTATTTCCTTTAGATTTCATTAATTTGAGCGGAAATATTCAGTCTTCTATCTACGGCACTGCCACACATTTGCGCGGCTAGAAGGGGAATGGAGAGACCAACCAAATAACATAATTAGTATAAAATTGTATTACACACTTTATATCATCAATTTCTTGAAATATTGTCTCTGAAACAATAGCTCTGAAATATTGAAATACTTTATAATCTAAGTGAATACTTCACATCAATTTGAAAATATATATAAAGCAAACTGTAAAGTAGATACAGGATGCACGCTATCGAACAAATGTTATTCTTCTACTACCCATTTTACATGTTAGTTCAAGGCCGGTAGCCTATGTATGTGTCGTTCATCTGTGAAATACTTGAGCGTTTAGCGCTTCTTTGACGTTTTCGTGAAAATGTTTTGAGCGATTTTCCTCATTTGAGCAAAAACATTACTCAATCCTAATTCCTCAATCAATTTCGAACATGGAGGGCGAGGTCGGAGAGCAAGAGCGTTGTTCTCCAGTCAGGGTGTAATTTGAGCCTAACGCAGTCCATGTCCGTAGTAAGGTTTTCAGGACTTGAGCTTTTAAATTCCTATTAATTACTATCAACAGTTAATTACAGGTCTTTTGTCTTCAATGAGCAAGCAACTTCCCTTCATTTTCATTCGTTATGCACGAAAATGTGAGCGCTTTGACCTGGGCTCAAGAGCTAAAATTACCTCCTGGTCGTGTGTGCAGGCTGCTGCTGGCTTCGCTGGGTCGCCGTGAGCTGGACGACCGCGATCACTACGGCAACAAGCGTCTGGATCTGGCAGGGCCCCTCATGGCCCTCCTCTTCAGGGGGTAAGTTGATCTTCATCTGCGCTCGCGTGTACACTTTTGATCCATTCTTAGTGCTATTTATTTTTTGGTTTATTGAGATACAGTTGATGATCTCATCAACGGACTTCTGAACAATTGAGGTTTCTGATGTATCCAACATGGTCGATCTTTGGTGCGATTCGAGAAGTTATAGGTAATTTCTTTCGGGCAGGTAAGTGCCTCAAGTTTCTTGAACATTGTGCGGTTTTGCCTATAGATCGAACATCGAACTACTTCTCTCACGTTCTAGTCCGTTGATGCGAACGACAACTGGACATGATTTTTACCACTTTTACTTTTTTTCCTTTTCCTTCTCAAATTGTTTCTATGCGCTGCAAATCCTGTGTGGGAACGCATTTGTGCGTAGATTCCACATGTTTTTAAGACCTTACTAAATAATTTTCTCGCCGCTTTATTTGAATAATTTTCATGTGGAAAGCTTCAATTAAACAAACTATGAATCTACTACTGCTGGTGGAATTTTATTTGTTCGGGAAGTGAAACTAAATTTGTTAGATGGAACCAACTTAGTACATGGTTATCTTGCTAATTTCCATTAGATATTCCTTAATGCTATTTATTTTGTTTTTTTTATTTTCATTGGGCACTGGAGTTAATAACGATGTGCTGAGCAGGCTGTTCCGCAACCTGCTGAAGGAGGTGCGCATGCACGCCCAGAAGCTGCTCGACAAGGGCTCCGACTACGCCCTCGATGCGGCCGTGAAGCCCAAGCTGATCACGGACGGCCTGCGGTACTCCCTCGCCACCGGCAACTGGGGCGACCAGAAAAAGGCTCATCAGGCCAGGGCTGGAGTCTCGCAGGTAAATATAACGCACCCCAATATTATTACGACGCGTCCAATGTTATTACGACGCATCCAATGTTATTACGACGCATCCAATGTTATTACGACGCGTCCAATGTTATTACGACGCGTCCAATGTTATTACGACGCATCCAATGTAATTACGACGCATCCAATGTTATTTCGTGCATTGTTTTGAGCTACCAGATGCATGGACAAGGTCAGGGATGTGTACATGTGCGACTCCCCAGCTGTTTTATGACTCTGCCTGCTTAAAAAAATTTGAGGTGTTGACTGGGAATAAATCTGAAACTGGTAGTGAACTTTAAACTGAAACTGAGTTTCTTCGCTGTGGCAGTCACATATAATGTGGCGATGGTGGTTAAACTCCTGAAATAAGGATATTAATATTGTTAATGGTGTACGTTTGATATCGTGCTTCATGCTACTGCATTTGATTTGTTGGTATGAAGTTGGAGTGCAACTCTCGTTCAATGGATTACAGTTAGAGATTATTTTAATTTCCTGTCTTACCGGCTTCTGAATTGAATTCTCTGAAATATTTAACTCCCTCAAAATCAAATCACAAGTTTTGAGTTTTCGATGAGGCTGAATTTTCCTCTTCATGAATTCCTGTACACATTTCTTGCAGGTGTTGAACCGCTTAACATTTGCGTCGACGCTGTCTCATCTAAGGCGCGTAAATTCGCCCATCGGTCGTGACGGCAAACTTGCCAAACCTCGGCAGCTTCACAACACCCTGTGGGGCATGATCTGCCCCGCCGAGACTCCAGAGGGCGCCGCTGTAGGCCTCGTAAAAAACTTAGCTCTCATGTCGTACATTTCTGTGGGATCCCAACCTGCACCCATCCTCGAATTCTTGGAGGAATGGTCCATGGAAAATCTTGAAGAAATTGCATCAAGTTCCATCCATGATGCCACAAAAATCTTTGTCAATGGATGCTGGGTAGGCATTCACCGTGACCCTGAACAGCTCATGGTAACTCTCAGGAAATTGCGTCGTCAGATGGATATCATTGTGTCAGAGGTGTGCATGGTGCGCGACATCAGGGACAAAGAAATTCGTATCTATACCGACGCTGGTCGAATTTGCCGTCCACTGCTTGTAGTTGAAAGCGGTCAGCTATTGCTGAAAAAGCGTCACATCGACCAACTCAAAGAAAGAGAATTCACAAATTTCAGTTGGCAAGATCTTGTGGCTAGTGGTGTTGTTGAGTACATCGACTGTGCTGAAGAAGAAACCATAATGATCGCAATGGAGCTGGCCGAGCTCAATCAAGACGTGGATGAAAAACCCTACTGTAACACTTACACTCACTGCGAGATCCACACAGCAATGATCTTGGGTGTCTGTGCCTCTATCATTCCTTTCCCTGATCACAATCAATCTCCCAGAAACACCTACCAGAGCGCCATGGGTAAGCAAGCTATGGGTGTGTACATCACCAACTACCACGTGCGTATGGACACTCTCGCACATGTCCTGTTTTACCCTCAAAAGCCCATGGTCACCACGCGGTCTATGGAGTACCTTCGCTTCAGAGAACTGCCCGCTGGCATCAACAGCATTGTAGGCATTGCCTGCTACGGTGGCTACAACCAAGAAGATTCTGTCATCATGAACCTGTCAACAGTAGAAAGAGGGTTCTTTAGGTCCTGTTTCTACAGGTCCTACAAGGAGGCTGAGAGTCGACGACAGGGCATGCAAGATGAGGTGCGTGTTTTGAACAGCGAAGTTGAGTTCATCTACTACCACTTGACTTTAGAGGCTTGGAAGATATTCACAATCTTACTTAGTTAATTATATCCTGTTACATTCTGCTTTTATTTCGGTATTTTGTCTAAATTGTATTCCAATCATTTTGGCAAACCCCACAAATGAGGATATAGCTATTGAGCTTGAACCTCATGTACTGCGTAGTTCACACTTGACTTCCAAAAGAGAATGCAAGGTGCCTTAATACATTAAAGCTACAGGGAAAAATTACTCGAATGAATTTTCAACTCTTCACGGTTTCTAGGTCATTCTTTTGCACAAATCTCTTTCATACCCAGTGCCTGGCATCACCAGCACCTCTCTCATATCTCACTCGATTAAACGGGACTATTCTCACCATACTTCAGAATTATTTCTTTTTCATGTTTTCTCATCTGGTCTTAAGTTCATATCTACTTCGAAATGTTCGATACGAATAGTAATTTTTTGTCAACTTCACTTTGCTATTGTCATGAGCCTTGTACACATTACTCGGGATTTTCTTTCCGAAATATGTTTAATAGCGAAATATGGAAATTATTTGATACGTTGCGAATACTTATTTGTACCCACTGTAGGTAATCTTCAATCGAGGTTTATGTACACAGAAGTACACTAAAAAATTCTAATTTTACATTATTTTCTGACTTTTATTTGAATTAGAAACTTCTTGATAACAGATTTTTTGGTATTTTGTATTGTAGTTAATGATGAGGTGAAATCTAAATCATTTAATGCGAGTGAGTTTTACTGTAATATTTGTGACTGAGCGACCCGTACTTCATGTGAACTATATCAACGTTCAAATTCTTTAAGAAAACCCTTTATGGGGCGTATGATACGCAATAGAGTTAGGTTTGTCTATTCTATGCTATGGGGATTGGCGACCCCAGGAGGGCACTGTTAAGTTACCTCAGGTATAGATAGGCCTTCGGGACTTGCATCTTTCGTACTCACTTTGCTTCTTTCAATTTTCACACCTTCGTGAAAATTTGTCGATGTCTGTCTTCTTTTCTTTTGTCTGTTGTTCCTTTTAATTCGTAACTTGCTGTTTCTATGTGCAGGGATCTGTGTGGGATCTCACCCTGTGCGTTAAGTCCCCGTTCTGTACAGTCAATAGATACTAAACTGTCCTTTCTCTTCGCCCCTTTGAAGTGCACTTCATCTGCGTAGGCCATTTTAAACTATAACGTTTATAATAATAACAATGATAATATTTAATTCTCTTTTATAAATCGAACTCTGTGTCGCACGTAACGGTTTGTGTCGTGTACCTAAAGTTTCAATTGGGAACAGGTGTTCGAGAAGCCCTCGCGCGACACAACGCAGGGCATGCGCCACGCCATCTACGACAAACTCGACGACGATGGTTAGTTGTTTCTCTTAACTTCTACTTAGCCATTTTCCAGCTCATCGTATCAGTTGCCTTTACTTGCGATCCATTGAAAGTTTGGAAAATTGTAATATTCAAATATCTAATATTTAAACACATGTTATTAACAAATATTACCTCATGGTTGCACGTCATTTTTTTTTCTAGGCATTATTGCCCCCGGGATGAGAGTGTCCGGCGATGACGTCATCATCGGCAAGACGATCTCGCTGCCTGAGAACGAAGACGAGCTCGAGGGCCAGACGCGCCGCTTCACCAAGCGAGATGCCTCCTCCTTCCTCAGAGGATCTGAGACGGGCATCGTCGACCAGGTGTGTGGCCTTGACTCTGTTGCTGTGCATCGTTTCAGTCTACCTTGAAACGATATTGAAAACTACAATTGTTTGATCTATGTTTTTTTTTTCACTCATTGACCACAGTCATTTGCTGTGAGCGACTAATTATCTTGAAGACTCATTTAAGCAATCAAACATAACAAATCTGTGTTTGTATTACTTGCGAGTCATTGGCCTTCCTTCTGTTTGTGTCTGTCGATGAATTTGCATGCATGTGTCGAGATAACATATGTTCCTGTATAATGTTTTATGTTACGTGTGACCAGGTGATGTTGACGGTGAACATCGACGGTGACCGCTTCACAAAGATTCGTGTGCGGTCCGTCCGCATCCCTCAAATCGGTGACAAATTTGCGTCCAGGCACGGACAGAAGGGAACTTGCGGCATCCAGTACCGCATGGAGGTGAGCTGTTGCCATTGTGTTCAACGTGTGGGACAGAGTTGTATCAGTCTATCTTGTGAATATTTTGTCATACATGAAAACATGAATGTACGCATAGTGCATGGTTTACCGTTGAAGTACCGTGACTTTCACGTAGTTTCTTCCCTCACGTTAGAGGAGCAGAAAGTATCTCTGAGGAGAATTGTCTTAACTAGAGTAACTTGGGAACATAAGAAGATGAGCATTGTTCTGAGGTGTCGTGAGCTACCTCCCGCTTGTTCCGCTTATCTGTTCATTCTGTTAATGGATTAGGATTAATGACTGAGAACTTCCCATAAAACTTGTGCAGGATTTCACAATAAATATCATAGCAGAATATTAGCTTTACAGTCAGTTGTGACTTATGACCGCATGAGGATTGAGTTGAAAATTTATCTCTTCTTTCATATTTGTCTGAAGTGCATTCCTGAAACTGCCGCAGACATGCCTCAGTCACTTGGCGTTCGAAACTATCACCAATTATTATTTTTGCTGTGAATGCTGGTTTAGTGTAAATTAACATTTTTCTCTTTTTACCTTTTTCAGGATATTTTGTTTACGGCGGAAGGCGTCACCCCCGACATCGTAATTAATCCTCACGCCATCCCGTCGCGTATGACAATTGGCCATCTTATCGAGTGCCTGCAAGGCAAGCTGGGCGCCATCAAGGGTGAGATTGGCGACGCCACGCCCTTCAACGACGCCGTCAATGTCAACAAAATCTCCAACCTGCTGCAGGACTACGGCTATCATCTCCGTGGGAACGAGGTCCGTGTTCTGGTCTGGCTCGCATGGAGTGCGACCTCATCTCCTCGGAGATCTGATTTCCGAATGTGAACACGCTGCTGGCGGCAGGCGTTTATTGACGAGTCGTAGAGATGGATTAAAGCATTTGGTAAATTTGAGCTGGATTTATCTCATCTATCTGGTGTTCAGCAAGTAGTCGACCATTTTCATGAGCAAATTTGAATATGCTCATCAAAATATACTTGAAGTCTAAATGTTGGGAGTATTCATTCTGTTGTGACAAGTGTATGTGATGCTAATAATATGTTTTTTGGCGTTTGGCTTGAACTAGAACTCGGTAGTTCTTATTATTTACATTGCTTTACTCTGCTGCATCACTTGAATTTCAGTTCCAGTTAGTCGTTCTAACTTTATGTCAATTCGTGAATCATTTTAGGCGGTGATGGTTTCATGATCTCTGTTGCTGCGCTTAGGTGATGTACTGCGGACACACTGGACGCAAGATGGCCGCGCAGATCTTCCTGGGCCCCACTTACTACCAGCGCCTGAAGCACATGGTGGACGACAAAATCCATTCAAGGGCCCGAGGTCCTGTTCAAATCCTCGTGAGGCAGCCCATGGAGGGCAGAGCCAGGTGAGCGACCAGTGTCACCGACGCGCCAGCTCTGTCCCTTCTAAAGAGCGCCGAGTGATGGGGTTGTGCTGAGTCTACCTAGCTAGGTCAGCGGCTTGAGGTTATGCTGTGTGTGGTTGTTGGGAGAAATGGAACTGAGCTACTACGCTAATTTTTAATCTGCGCTGTCTTTGTTTTTATAATTGGTATTTTTTTTTTTGTTTGATGGTATGGAAACGCTCTATATATTCAAAGTGCACGCGGTATGTGGTTTTTAAATCAGATTTTAAAAGGATGATCTTGTTACACTCGGATGAACAAGATTTTCCGGCGAATGGAAATACGCGGTGTTGTTGGGATTATGGATGTGTGACTAGTTTCTATCTCGAAAATCGTTACTCTCAAAAATTTGAAGCTTATGTGATTTTTTCCTAAATGTCGTGCTGCGGCAAAGAAACGATTATATGTGAGTGAAAATGAAACTCGTGTTGACTTTGCTTTTCATTCAAAGGTTATGTAAAGAAGTTGTTCTATATTATTGGCTTCTACGATGATAGGAAGTCCATGGAGTAAGTTATAAATTACTAAATCAGAGTGAGTGCAGACAAAGATTCTCATTATGGGTCAATTTTTACAGTGTTTTTCTATCCTCTTGTGTCGAAGGTACCTACTGTTCAACTTACCGTTTGCATGCCAATTGTGTCATTTCTTTTACGAGGCATCACATGTGTGTTGCCTTGTATGTAAATCCGTTATTGCGCTTCTTACTGATTCAAAGACATGCTTTACTCGAATTTTGATCCTGATGAACCACGTGAACAGAGAGGGAGGACTGCGTTTCGGAGAGATGGAGCGTGATTGTCAGATCGCTCACGGAGCGGCGCAGTTCCTGAGGGAGCGTCTTTTTGAAGTGAGCGACCCCTACAGCATTCACGTGTGCAACCTCTGCGGCCTCATGTGCATCGCCAACCTCAGGAACAACACCTTCGAGTGCAAGGGCTGCAGGAACAAGACACAGGTCAGGAGCTTTAGTTTCAAGTGATACTTTCTTTGCAGTAGTCTATCCGAAGATCACCTGAGTGTTCTCAAGTACAGCTTACCAATATTATTGCAACGATGGTTCTCGATTACTACTTGTTTGTCTAATGTGTTTAGACTTCAAAGTTTATCTTTTATAGCTAATTTTGACTCGCTACGTTAGTAGAGATGTTACCCGCATTAAGTTCCTTATAATATAAATACAAAATTCATAGTTTAAAAATAAATTGTAAATTGTTGACAGAAATTAATTTTTTGTAGCTGATTAATATGAAAGCGTGTTTTTTTTCAGTATTGTGAAATAATACAAATCTAATGAAATGACCTTACTCTATTCGTTCTAGTAAATCTTTTGAGAAATGGATACGCAGGCCGGCTAGTGAATCTAAATTTATTCCCCCAGATATCGCTGGTGAAGCTCCCTTACGCGTGCAAACTTCTGTGGCAAGAACTGATGTCCATGAACATCGCACCTCGCCTCATGGTCATCAAGTAAACGCCTCGACTCGGTATTCTTCTCATTCATTGTACATTTTCATTGTTGCATAAAGTAATTACTGGTACTTACTCTCGTGAGAACATTTTATTATTTTTTAAAGTGCGTCTTAGTGCATTGTGAGTATAGAGACGTGTGTGCATCATTGCTCTCGTGTTCTTTTCATCCTTCGCCGTTTACCTTGTTCTTCGAGGGAGTTATGATGTAGGGAAGAAATTTGCATGATTTATTTTATATCTTTCTCGGCCTACTCGTTGACATTCTGCACTCCATGGAAGTTCTTATTTGATGCCCACAGAACACGTTATGACGCCACGGACCATAATATTGAAGTGTGCATCCGTTTTGTAGGCAAAAGCATTGAATTCTGTGTCTTGAGTATTGTTTTTTTTTTTCGTGTGCCTGGGATTGTCTAACAATATGATGCTTCAGGTCGATGTCTAAGTTAACTTCCAATTAGTTTTTTGTATTTTAAAATGCGATGAGATCATCTTAGGTTTTGTGTCGCTTCTACAATTCGATACAGTCAGTAGTAACCCAGCTACTAACATGTTTACTGGTGTGTTCATTGAACCATATCTTCGCCTCAACTGGCATGCAGTAACTTGTTCAATTTATGAAGTGAATCAAAACTGATAATTTCATTTAGATATTTTATATAAAATCAATCTGCTGTTCTTCTAGTGAGGACTCAGATTCGTGTTTACTTGAGCTCCCAGTTTTTATGCTTTACCTCTGGTTATATATTTGTAAAAGCTTCCCTTAAACCAATAAAGTATTGATTGGTTTGTGTTGAATGTTTTTCTAATTCCCAATACAGCTGAATTGTCGGGGTTAAGCAGGTATCGCACATTCATATTCTGCTCAAAAGTTCTGTAGACCCTAGGTGCGTCTGATGCTTGGTATCGGGATGCCATTTAGCAAAACGTGAAGCTGCTGTTATATCAGTATTCATCACGGAACTGGCTTGTTTCTATGCTATAAATTTTAGAAGGAGTAGGAATTCAAATATATAGAAAATCCTTATGTTTCCATGTTTGAAAGAAAAAGAATATCGTTTATTCCGAAATCGGCATTTAAAATATGGTCACAACGGGTTTTCAGTCATTTTAAGACTGCGACCTTAAAAGTAAGTGTGGAAATCACGTCGAGACTTCCAGTTGTGATTCTCAATTCACTAGCCTATCGTTGAGCAGAAAAAGTGATCAGCACGTTGGATTAAAAGTAACCAAAACCAGTACATGATTCTTTGTATATACCTGATAAATTCAGGGAAATACAGTTGACAAGCTGTAAAATGGGATAAAATAGTTGAACTTGTTGAGACTTATACCGAACGAGGCATCGATAATTTAAATTGGAGTTGTGGAGTAGAATCCTAAAACTTCAACGGATTTGTTAAGACTATAACTCGAGAACGTGGAGTTGAACGTGTGAAAAAGTATATAAGAGTAGAATGAAGCTGTGATGTCGTGGAGTAATGGCACGTTAAAATAATATTTTCACATCTCTAGTTCGTAGCGAAGTATGTATTACGAAACGTTCCTAGAATAAAGTACTGAAACTTCAGCATCTCTTAGATCTTCGCGAAGTATTACAAAACTTTCCTAAAATAAAGTACTGAAACTTCAACTTCTCTTAGATCTTTGCGAAGTATTACGAAAGGTTCCTACAATAGAGAACTGAAACTACTACAACAGAGTCAACTTGCTTAACTTGTCAACTCTGATCGAAAGTATGTGAAATGAGAAAGCAATGCCCACGAGCCTGAGACGGTGTGAGGGTTGGGACGCACGAGGTTAAACAGTCCCACTCTTACGATCACCCTTGTGGCCATAGTGATAAAAGCAAACAAAAATGAAGGGCTGCAGGTTTGTCAGCCATTGCGATTAAAATAGTCTTCATCATTAGCGACCTGTCACTCTATAGATGCAGATTAGGTGAAGCGTGATAGCAGTACACGGTGAAATCGTAATTTGCAATGTTTTCTCTGCTTTTCCTGGTTTTGTTCCGGCTTCGCGAGAAGTCATATGCTTGAACCCCGGCTCCAAATACACAGGAAAGTAAAACGATGAATCAGACTACAGCTCTCTCACTCATCTTTCTTGTGCAGATGTGGCCCGAATCACGGGTTCACCGAGTAACTAGCACATTGACGTGAATACTAAAATGTACCAAAGCTTGTCACTGGTTCTTGACTCCTGTCTGGTACTCTAATTTTCACTCCATCTGTCATCAGAATTAATCGTTGAAACTTTAAGAGAAAAACGTTTACAAATTCCTCAAGAAGAAAATAACACTCGCATGACGTCTAAACGCGAGAAAATCTGTGCGTTTCTCAAAGTGCTATACTTTGAATGAAAAAAATGAATAATACTCAGAGCAGAGTATAGGAAATGAAATTACGGTAAATGGTGCAACTGGACTCTGACATCAGCAATTGTGTAATGATTTTGCCGTGAACATCTCGAGCTTCCGTTTTTTCACAGCAACAATTTTATTATTTGGCAGCTTTTTCGCTTATGCCGACTAGTTCATCCTATGACAGGACAGCGAGCAAGTTTCATTCCGAGTTTAGGTGTGCTGGTGTGGAAATGAGTGTTAAACTGAGAGTTTTTCAGCTTAGGAGTATTGAAATTCACTGGTTATGGAGAGTGGTTCTTTATGCAGCTTAGCACAGCTGCACTTTTCTCAAAGTATTAGTTCAAACAAAAAGGACTTTTAGTTGTCCTATTTACCGTAGGCAAGAATTATATACGTATGTGTCCATATCTCCCTTTTCATCTTGGACGAGTGCTCCTACAACTAAAAGTCGCTATGTAAAACACCACGAGTAGCCACCAAAAATTTCCGTTAGTACAACATACAGGATACAATTTACTTCAGCAAAACAATAAAATAAATAAAACCTTAACTCCTATTTCTCATACGAAAACTCTCTTGGTTGAATGAATTAATGCGTGAAAAGCACGATCTCTAACAAAGGACCTACAAACTGCCGACCTGATCCTTCGCCTGTCATCGACTTTCTCTCACACCCTGGTCCCGCAGTGCTCTATCTTCAATGTGCTTCCTTATCTCTTTGCTTATGGCAGCTATGACAGCCCTCCACTCGCTTTTTGTTCCTTAGCTTGAGCCTTCTTTCTTGCTACAAGTGTATGGTCCAAGATTTGCTTCCGCACATAAGAGTTTACGGCACATACGATTAATATAACAGCATTTTGTCTCGATTTTTAACATCACGTTTTTCCAAGCTCTCTTTCTAAACTTATCGAAGGATGTTGTCTGAGTTGAGCCGTGGTGGGGAGTGGTCGCACCCTCAAAGTGGTTCCCTTGTTCTCCCAAAATGTGAGGGAAACACG
>VOMN01139455.1:0-11296 GCA_014899125.1 Orchestia grillus | reverse complement strand
CTTGGAAAAAGACGTTTAAACTACCCATTCGTCACATCACTAACGTGCCCTATCACTAATTATAATTCTAGATATTTTTCCCCAAATTATTCACTATATGCAATTTATTTACACTCTTACACTACATTTCTCTCAGGGGGCATCGGATATGCCATAGGCAATAGGGGTAGGTTAGTTAATTTTGTCTACCCTATCTATGGGGACTAGCGCCCCCAAGGGAGCACTGCTAGGCTACCTCAGCTTTTGATAAGCTTTCGGGTCTTCTATCTTTCGTGCCAACTTTGCTTCTCTTTCCGTTTTCATTCATTTTTCCCTATTTCTTTTTGTCTTTTCTTTCTCTTCCTTAACTTGCTGTTTCTATGCGCAGGGGATCTTGTGTGAGAACACACCTTGTGCATAGATTCCCCGTTCTCTTAAGTCCATACTAAATGGTTCCTACTCGCTCGGTGCGAGATGGTCCGAGTTACTGAAGCGCTGCCATTATTACCACAACTACTCCTATACACAACATTCAGCCGTCAATGCGAGTTTTAGCATCCGGCCATTTTCAGAACGTGGACAAAATATTACTTCGACACACCACGAAATTAAGAGATGATGCAAATGAAAACGCACTTTTTGGATTTATCATCAGCGGATCGGCAAATTTATGCACTTAACGTTAGACCACACCATCTTTTTATGTAATCAAAATTCAATACTTTCTCTTCTTGGCAGCTGTATCATTTAAGGTGCAGGCAACGGAAAGACCTCTGCTTACAAAACATCATTGCATCAATTTTGAACTATGTTCTTTAGAGGCAACAAAAGACAGAACAAGTCAATATGCACAGTACACTTGTTCGAATACTAGAGAAGTGATAGGTTCTGCTTCTCCCCACGCCGGAAAATGTACCGAGTCAACATTAGAGATGGCACATTTCGTCCTGAGCACACAGTGAGCAGCCCAAATAAAAAAATGCCCATGAAAAGCTCGTAAGTTTTCGACCGAAAGTTGAAACAAATTTTGTTTTAGAGTGAATCATACATATAGGCACGTATATGAAACGCCTTACGAAGTCATTTAGGACACAACGGCTACTGTTAGATTATTACGAAAATAATGGTTGACATTATTATTAGTTAGTGTAAAGCTCCCTATCCCCATAGGCGATCTCAAGAGAGCGAAAAGAAGTGACCATTTAGTATGGACTATCGAAAACATGGAATCTATGCACAGGTGTGTTTCCACACAAGATTTCCTGCGCATAGAAACAAGTTAGGGAAGAAAAGATAAAGAATAATCAGAGAAGAAGGCATGAAAATGGACAGAAGCAAAATGAGCAGGAAAGATAGAAGTCCCGAAGCCGAGCTATAGCCAAGGTAACCTAACAGTGCCCCCCTGCGGATGCTAGTCCCCATAGTATAGGATAGACGAAGCTAACCAACCTAATCTTATTGCCTACAGCCTATCCTACGCCCCCGGACGAATAACGGCTGACTTCAAAATCTTAGTTTAGTGCAGAAAGATGAACAGTTAACATGTTTAAATTAGTCAAAATATGAGCCTTGAGTATCCATGCATCTCTGTCAACGATAAACGAGATTATCCATTCACCGTTGATAAAAACTTATTGGCTGTTTTTATCGAGATCAAGATGCTCGGAAATTTGTAATGGGAGCTTAGGAAATTACAATGTGCATTTAAACAGGAAAATAATTTGTCAGTGAGCTAGGGCGCAATGCCAAATAAACGGAATTTTATTCACTACCACATGAAACGAGCCATCGGCCACGCTGCCTAAAAGTCAACACCCTAAAATTAGCACCGTATCTCAAGTGTCCCTCTAATCAACACAATGTCACCATCGTCTTAACCTCCTTGGCTGCAGGGAATATATATTCGAAGTTCTTTCACGGGAATCTCTCCCGATTTGCCAATTGGTGTTAAAATGAAATTGTAAAAGTTTCAGCTCGACTAGAAAACGTTATGGATCCCCAAAATTAATTTTCCCTGAAAACATGTATTGTACTTCAATCTGGAAAGGCCGGTCTTATCGTAAACAGATCGAGCGGAAACTTTCACGATCGTATTTCTTACATCAATTGGAACCGTTTACGAGATGCCCGTCAAAGAAATTCAAATCCTGATTTCTTGCGATCACCATATTAGAGCCGCGGCCTTGGTTTGTTGACACATCGAAAAAGCTTGCTTGCGTTAAAGATTTATTCATAATCAAATGAATCTTCAGATAAGGGCTTCGCTAAAACGATTGACGATTCCTAAAACAAGCTTTCCAAGGACTTTTAGTTAATCCTCTTTCCAGAAAACAAATTAAAATGCCATCTTGTGATTTTCTAACAATTAAAAACAAAATTCAGTGCTTGAATCACACATGCAAACGTTACCATCATGCACGCCAACCACATGACCTTCACGTGTACGAAAGTGCAGCGCTGGCTATGATAACAGGAAAATTTTAGACCACTCTACTTCATGTATAGACTTATTAATCACAAGTCATGGATGAGAACAAGGGTGAATGGAAAATATTTATTCACAAATTTTATTATTTACAACATACAAAATAGAACACAACTACAAGGCCGTAGCTTGGAGCTCTGACAAGTTACTTTCAAATTAACGTATGTGGGAGGCGGCGCTCAGCTGATTGACGGAGTTTACAAGCACCAGACATTATTTACTTGACTTGTCCATACACTCACAGGCTTCACACATTGCATTTTTATTCGTCGCACAACTCTACGGACATTCGATTCAAGTTAGAAAACAATTGCACTGCTAAATGCCAACTATTTTCTAATCGCACTGTCACGGGACATGTTTTAAGCTGGGGGTTACCTATAGAAATCCCAGAGCCTAGATCCAAGGAAATATTAACGAGGCGACCTTAGTCAATTCACGCACTTCATTCGAATTAACTTCGATCGAGCCATGAAATAGTAAACGCTTTCTTTCACGATCAATTTACTCACACTGAAACTTCAACAAATGTAGAAAAATAGTAACTCAAACTAATTTTTAACATCGAGGTTGAATTATTGCTCCGTCCGTAGCGACTTCAACTTGGTCCATTGCCAGGCTATGGACATGGGAGTCACTATTGGTTAGTTAAACGAGGTTCGCTCAAAGATGACTCCGGCATTCTGCCTTCGTTCCCCTGTTAGGCTAATGGTGACGTGATGGTGCTTCATAGAAACCTTCACGCACGCTGCTGAGGCTCACATGTTACCCAACAGGAGCTAGATAAAGCGTCAAATTTTCCGTTTTCTCTGCAGGTATTTCTGCATGGAATCAAATCATTTCAAATTTTCGAGTGCTACAAAACTTTAAACGATCTTACATTTGATAACATCTCTTCACTGGCAGGGCTGTTCCCGTTCCTGCCCATTTGCTTAGCATTTACCAAGAAGAAGAATCGTAAATATAAACTACAAAAACGGTATGTTACGGGAAAGAACAAACTATTAGGTAACTTTTTGAGGTTTGTCTACGTGTAATATACAGTTCTCTGACTAAATATAATTTTTGATACATGTATTCTTGAAGTGACATATTGAGCAACAATCAGGCGATTGTTACATTTGAAACTAGCTGCTTAAATCGAACCAATACAAATCTCACACATAGAAACAACAATGTAAGTTAGGCAGCTTGATTTAACAATAACGTAGTAAAGCTTCATGAAAAATATAGCACCGTTAGCACCCACACAAAAAATTTAACGAATGTCACATGCTAGAACAATGTCTGTCCAAGCAAAGGCACGAAACCATGTAGCGCTCCTTGACACGGAACTCCAGACAGCAGCGCGGTGAGGAGTACAGAGTCTGACAGCAGCTCAGTGGATGTCCAAAAGACGTCACGAGAGGTCTTCTTGGTTCGGCTTGATAATGGTACCTCCTTTCTCCTTCCAATCTTCAAATGAACCATGGTATCTCCTGTAAAAAGCAAGCTGCTGAAGTAACTACGAGACATGGCATCTACAAAATATGAAGAGATAAAACAAGGCTCTATCCTGTTGTCTATTAGAAGTGTGTCGAGTGTAGAAATGAGTGACGACATCATACTGGGCGAAAATTAATGCTTCAGATAACATTGGTTAACAATTTCAGTTTGCTATATTTTACACTAACCTGATCAATTTTGTGTGCACGCCCCTCCCAACACCACCACGTTAAAAGAACTAGCATGCGGAGTATGGTACATGAAACTGATAACGGCAGTGCGTATAAAGACACTCAATCTGAAGAAAAACTAAATTATGTGAAGGTAAATGAATGAGTATACCGACTGCCCAATCCAGAGAACATTTTTACAAAACGTATGCAGGAAACGTCACACAGAGCACTAAAATGAGAAAACTGTCAAACGAAATAATACATGAATGAAGACAATTAAATACGAATTTTTGAAAAATAGTACGTACTAAGGTGGTAATCACGTACATAGGGGTAGATTTATGCGAAACAGTTTCGCAGAAATAGGCTTGGGTAAGCAGGTCATTTCAAAAGACTAATTTAAAGAATGGTACGGGAAAAGGTATACGAAGAAAATAATGTTAACATAGTAAATAAAGACATATGATGAAATGTACTTAATATGTTGAGCGCGATGCATGCCATAAGGGTACGTGCTTAACTTTCCAGAAATCCAACATTATATGGCACACGTCTACTAACACATATTTTAAACAATCATACTTCCGTTTAAAATTGATAAATTCGCCAAGATACAACATATTGAAGCTGAAAGTAAAGGACTTCAGCCTGCCGTCAGCACTGCAAACCAACCGCACCAGCAATAGCGGCCAACGTATCAAATTCTAATACTTTCATACGTTCACCAAACGTAATCATAAATTCTGAAAATATGCGACCACTAAAAATTACCCTAGAAAAACTAAATATGTACTTCCATGAAAAGTAATCAAAGCACGCTAAAGGTATTAAGAGTAATGTGTAGACTACTGCGATACTGACGAAATAAGAACTACAATAGATAAAATTTCACGAAAAGGCCAACTCTGCAAAGACAGCGGATGTGATTGACGTTGACGACTGACCTGACGTTGGTGAAGCCAGCACCGATGAGGGCGAGCTGGGCCGTGCGGGCCCGCACTCCCGACCGGCACATGGTGGCTATGGCGGCGTCCGCACCAGGCTTGCGCACGCCCATGCGCACGTCAAAGTCTTCCTTTGGCAACAGGATCGTCAAGCCCAGCATGGGCACTAACGGGAAAAATGACAACTCACAGACGAGGCTTTGCCGTAGCAACAGCACTTCATAGTGGTATTCAGATGCTTGTAACCATCCGTTATGTCAAAATAGTTTCAGAATTTTATATAAGTGTTATGCCATTGATCTTGAGTTACTTGAAAGCCTTTTAATTCATTACCATAAGCTCACATTTAGCAGTTGGGACACTTTTGTGCCATTGAGCATTTTGATTCAGGTGATGATCCTTTATATCTTGAGCAACTTTGTATCTATTCTAGTTTTGTGCATAGTCAAGCGTTCACCCATTTACAACATATCTCTTCTTTTACACCATCTACTGCAGATGAGTAATGTGCTCCTCAAAAGCTGTCAAGTAATAAAATTTAAAAACTCTAAATTAGTTTTTTTTACCAGCATTTATTGTGTAAATTTAAATTAGACTAAAATACCCTCGAAATAAATCTGTACGATTTGAGGTGGTGCACTAAATTTGCATATAAAATTCAGTTTTAATAATTTACAAAATGAGATTGAATCCTAAAACTGATTAGGCATAAAATAACAAAAATTATTTTTCAAAACATCTTTTTGTACACAGCATTAAAAAATACTCTCTTTTCTCAACTATTAGAAATCGCATTAATTTAGGGTAAAGTAGACAACACCTTCTCATTAGTTCAGCTTAACAAGAAACAATCACTTTTAAATTGTGATACATAGTGCGAGAAATGTTTCCTACATCATTCACTGATAGCTTTGAAAATTCTTTCATTAATTTTTTTCCGATCACTGTCATTATTTAGTGATTCAAATAAGCTCCCCGGACAAGCAATTAGTCACCTATTGTTTATCAAGCTCCAGTAATTTATTACATTCATCAATCAGTTTTAAAACTGTGACCCAAGTTTAGGTTACACGCAAGTACTGAGCAAGCATTGGTCTTCATTCAATGCTAACATGGTGTGGACTAGTTTCTTAGTGGATCGACAGTGATGGAATGGAAACAACACATTTCAGAATGGCAAAAAGGGGCTATTGAATTAGGTCAGGCTAAGGGACACCCAGTGAAGGAGTAGCACTATTTGTTTGCGTTTCATGTCACACTATTATGCTGGCCTGCCAACAATGGAAACATAAGAAATACATAAAGCAATTCAAAGCAAAATTGTGGACAGCAGATAATTTAAACTGTTAGAGGTTAGTGCTGTGTGTCCCGAATTGTTAACAGGAATTGCTTTGCATCAAAGTTGGAACAACTCCAAAACTTTAATAATGGCCCTTTTACTGTTGTCTCTGAACTAAATCTTTGCAGGGAACTCAATGCAATGGTTATACAGAGTAGAGTGGCTTGTGAATGGCCAATGTTAACTCCTGTTCACAAGACCATTTGCTTAACATGGGCTAAAAGACATGCATATTGGACTGCAGACGAGTGGAGAAGTGTCATGTGGTCAGATAAATCCCAATGCTGTCTCTATAACAATGATGCCCACCGTCATGTTCATCAAAGTCATCCTGAAACCTTCGATGAAACCAGTGTGCAAGAGGTGATACAGTGAGGAGGGCCTGTGGGTCCTCCATAAAACAACAGAAGTGGATCCTTTAATCAAGGTATCAATCCAACTAAACCAGTATGGCTACATTGAGGTGCTAGACAACCCAAGTTTTGCCATTTTAACCATATCTCCATGAGGCAAGGTGTGTTGTTATGCCTATCTTTCCGGATAACAACTGCTGGGTGCTTCAGGCTAGAACCGTCATCAATTAGCATGACAGTCATTCAGGTATTCCAGGTATGTCAGGCATTTAGATTGGCCAACCAAGTCCCTAGACAAGGACCCAATAGACAATTTGTGGGACCACCTACAATGACAGGTTAGACATCTAGAAGATCCCCCATGTACTATGGCAACATTACAAGATCAGTTGATGCAAGCATGGTTCAAAATCGACCAGGTGTACATTAGGACATTTGTGGACTTGATGCTGTTCAGAATTGCCACCATTATTTGTGCTTGCAGAGGTCCTGCACCATTCAGTAGCAGGTGACTAATTTTTGTCCAAAGGTTATTACTACAAAATTTTTTTAGCTGTACAGTTGAATCTCTAATTATCTGAATAATTGATGCAAGTTTAGCCATTGATGTAAGTACCCTACAGGCGACTTTCACACTTTTCTACCAAACACTCAGTCAATCGAAAAAAATTTAAAACTAGTAGATTTTGTTTTATCCAACATCTTTTAAAAATAGGGTTTTGAAAGAAGAGAGGTTTAACTGTTCTCTAAAGATTTCAAGTAACAAAACAGGATTTTTTTTCAACTTTATATTATTCTTTGGAAATGATTAAGAACTTTATCACTCAACTCAAAGAGAGTAATGGCTGTACTACCACATTTCTAGCAATGATGTCATTTGGCTAAGAGGCAACTAACCCACCAGTGGGTCACACATCAGGAACTGTGTTAAGTGCATTGTAGAAAACTCTTAAATCTATACACAAACTTCCACAAATATAAAGCCATGACAGCTAAATCAGATCTTTCAAATGAACAGGCATATTTTCTTTAACATTTATTTGATAATTATTCCAGAATGTTGCATCAGATTTTCATCAAAACTAATATACTAATTTTAGATAGGGTAAGTAAGAGCTGCTCTTAGAAATGAGTACCACCATAAAGAGAAGCAAGCTGTGCTACAGACACAAGAGAAAGTGATGCTCACATGGAATATTGATGGCTCCAGGAACAGCACCCACTTCCTCCAGCTCAATGGGTGTCCTTACATCAATTAGGGTGATGTCTTCTTTGTCCAGTCGGTCCCTCAGTTCTGTAAAACTAATATCTGCAAAAGAGTATTGTAACAAATAATAAATATGTGTAAGTGCTCAAGACATTCTTAATGTTGCAACTTGATACATTACAACTTAAGGCAATACAACCATGACAAAATAATCATTTAACCATGGGTAATGAAATTATAAGTCTATGGTGCAAATAATTGAGTAGGTTATGTTTTACATACCTATTGCTTTCAAGAAGTAATCACTTTAAACATGCATCAAAACTTGAATATTTTTAAAAATTCAATGCAAATTTGTATACTGCTCATACAATCCTCACACAAGTAAGAATCATTCTGCCTGATATTTCATATCTTTTACTACTTTTATCCTTGCTATGCAAGTAGTGAAATGCAGTACGATAGTTAAACCAATCATATTACTCTAACAACCAAGCGCAATACATAACAGAAACTGAGAAGCTTCTTCTTTTAGCAAAAATATATAAGCATGTCTCATTTATCAAAGCAGCTCCATAGGTATAGAAAAATGCAAGAATATTACTTGGAATCATGCAAAAGATGGCAGAATTGAAAATCAAATACTGTTGCTATTGTAAGTTTTAGGTTTACATAAAAACAATTTTCCCTTACAAAAGTTAGTTCATTCCACATGTTAACAGAGAGAAAACTAACAATCAATAAAACGCTGCCTTTTTGAAAGATAGAAGAAATATGACTACAGTTTAATCTTCCATTACTTATATAATTTCATTCAAACTTGGGTGAATATGCATGAAGGTGCATAAAATTTGATACAATGCTTATGGAATGTCTTGTTTATTCACAAATATGTAGGTCCTTTTAGGGTTAAGGTTTTACCTGTGAGCAGTGATGGGTAAGCTGGAGGCTCAGAGAAATGTCTCACAGAAATAGGTATAGTTTTTCTTAAGATGGGACCTAATTTAATTGCAGATAAAGCAGTTGCCATAGCCATTATGTCTGCAAAGTAATATAATTATTACAAGAATTTTTAAATAAATAATTTTTTGCACAATTGAAAGAAATGAGACTATTTTATTCTATGTATAAATATCTAAAAATCACTTCAATAATTCATTCAATAGTGCAGTTTGACACAATAAAATACATAAAATATACTCTTCCAGTATTTAGCTTGGGTAGTTCTGTTCTCAAGATGGCAATTTTATGGTAAATCTTTACTTTACTGTGGCCAATTGGATAGAGTCCTGTTCATCATATAGTCTTCGATTTGGTGTCACGGCATAGGAATTATTAATTTTCTGATGGAAGATATTATATTCTTGAATAGCTTTGATGCATAAAAAAGCTATATTGAAAGATATTTAAACAGTTTCTGTATTAACACATTGACTGCGATATAACCCACCAGTGGGTCGTTTTGCCCCTAGGAAGATAGCATCATCGCAACTGTGTTAACACATCAAAACTTCATGAGTTCTCTGGAAACCTGGGCTACAATTTCACACCTTTTTAGCACATACTGTCGTGTCCAATGAATTAAACAAACCTTTACTTATTTATCATAACACTAATGTTACCTCAACATAACCAGGAGGAAGCACAGGAGTGGGAAACAGGTTGAACAATATAATTAATTTTTCATCCCTTTAACATATCATGAACTTCTTGAAAATAGGTTTCTGCTAATCAGAAAAAGAATTCCTATCCAATGACAATTAAATTAATGCTGTACAATGAACAGGATACTATCTAGTTGACCACAGGAAAGTAAATATTAACCAATTTTAATAATTGATTTAAAACAAGCCATTGTGAACAAGTAATCAACAATAAAGAAAAACTCTCATGCATAAACTCATTTGTACATAGCTTTGGGCCTTTTGGGGTCATGCTCAATGCTTATCAGACCATCAGGAAGAGAGATTACATCTATCTCTACTGCTGGGGAAATGCCATTCATTTCAAAAATGAATATAGTAATATAGTAAATCCTGCAATTTACAGTCTGCATAACAAATTACATACTATTATTTAGGTAGAAATAGGTTTGTACAAGTTTGTTGTAAATAGCACATCTTATTCATTTTTTGCTGATTGGGAGTCAAACATTAGATTGTGGTACAAGCATCTCCTTCAACATTTATAATAGGTATTTGTTGCAATTTTAGTCAATCTCAGAGCATGCACTGCAGTTAATTTTAGTTAGCCAAATGGCCCATAAAGCATTCTATTTTTATAAGTCACCAAATCAAATTTCTCATTCAAATTTTATTAGACCATTTCTATTCTTACTTGTTATGTACTTCAATCTTCAGATGCTTACTTTCCTAGTCAAGAAAGAGTGTTGATCATTTGAAACCATTAGCTTAGATCTCCAGTTTAACAGTTGATCGTGGATTTATATGTTCATTTTTTCAAACATTTTCTTATAAACAGTGAATCACGACAACTTAAGGTACACCCATCAACTCAATAAAACTAGAATTGTAATACTAAATCTGGTAAATCACTCCCTATGTGCTTCAGTCTGTAATTCACCATCACCACCTAATGCTTAGACTCAACATAAAGATATTTCATGGAACACAGAAATCCTTTGTCATTCAAGAAGTAGAATATCATTCTTATGACAATTTTCCTCCTTCTAATTCACTAGTAAATCATATATTCCTCCCATTATATTTACTCCCATCTATCGCCGGTGTTTGTGAGGCTGCTAAATTTTTTCTCACACGAACTACAGTGTTGGGAAGGATAATTCCCTTAACTTAAATTTCTTTGTTTATTGTATCAACTGATTTCTCCTCTTAACCTGAACTTAATCATTTTTTTCTCTTACAACTTGTAGCTAGCTATATAGTTCGATAAAACTATAAATATTCACCGAGTACAATTATCAGTAGTCAATCCACATTTCCAGTTTATTGAAGCTCTGATTTAGTGAGTGGATCCCTTGTCTTGAGTTTAATTTACGTATATAATAATTATTTTGCATTACTATAGGTGTTTAATGGTATAATTTAAGAATAATCTGAAGAGCATTGCGATATAAATTTAGGTAATAGATCTGAGGCTTGTTCCTACATTGGGTCACAGTATCGAGTAAATTTCATTTTAATCTTCAGAGCGACAACCTGATGGAACAGGCACAGCTAACGGAATATTCACTTGGCTGTGGTACAGGCACAGATCAATTACATAAGAAGATGGTAAGGAACCAGACTGGTAAGAAACCAGACTGGTAAGGAAGATGGTTCAGTTCAACGGGAACATGCAGCCACCGTTA
>VOMN01139443.1:0-16670 GCA_014899125.1 Orchestia grillus | reverse complement strand
CATTACAACCAATCAGTTTTTATCAACGAGTAAATAATCTTCTTGATAGATGGCAGAGCTGCATAGATGTTCCAAGGCTCATAATTTTTACTAATTTAAACATCTGTATTCAGTGATTTATATAAATAACTTATGATTCTGAAATCAGCCAAGATTTTTGTCACTTAATACAATGTGGAAAGCTACTCATATTACAGTGTGATAAAACAAATTCTTACTAAGAATTTTATTCTACTTATATTTTTTGCATACTCTGAGCTTCAAAACGCAGGAAAACGCACATCGTCAATTCCTTGACAAAGAACTATCTTCTAATATATCGTAGTTGAATGGCTTACTTTCTCTTGAACATTATTGTAAATGACTTTTGGAAAGGAGACTTTACAAGCGTCCACTATTGGCATTCTGCATCAATTTTTCTTAACGTAAAAAATTACTGTTGCAATCCAAATGAACTCAGACTGCACTAATATAATTTGGGCTAAGCCTTCATTCAAACTACTTACTGATGGAGGGCTAATTTTTATTCATTAAAAGTTCATCACGCAATTCATGGAAGCAATTCATTAAGAAATAATGTATGTTACTTTAACAGAGAAACACCGTCCCGTTTAACTCACTATTAGGCAGAACATCAAGCTTAAAATTTTGAGCGAACTCAAGCATGCGTGAGAAAAACTCACCGTCTCCGGAGGCGCTGAAGTCCGTCTCAGGCAGCGGATGTGCGACGGTTGCGGCACTGCCGACCCTCCAGAAAAAGCCCTCCTGTGCCGATGAAAATCACTTTACGTGTGAGCAGACCTGTGCACTAACTTATGTGGTGACAAATGCCAGTGAGCGGCCTGATATAGGTGCGTCATCTACCTGCTTCGTACGATAGGGTTAGGGCCGCAATAAAAACTTCTGAAATGGAAGCAAATTTTCAGATTGTTTCAGCGATTTTGCAAGATTAACCTCAAAAAATGCTTCTTGACTGCAGTTTTGGACCACTGCATCTCGATACTTCGTCCAGTTTCTCCTACTTATTACAATTTTTTGTTCAGCTGAGCACTCGGCTTAGAGAATCATTAACGAAAATTCGTGCATGGTATCTCTAAGGTCTTTCACCTTTCGTTCAAGAATTCCGGAGTACTTGTATTCATAGTCGAGGTTAACGACAGGAGCTTATCAAGTCTTACTTGTAAAACTTTATCTCTATCGTTTGAGATTTTCTACAGCAATTATCTCCTTGATAAATAATTTCATCAAAGCACTAATAAAATCAGTTTCGTGTTATTTTTATACTCATTATCTATCAGCTTGGCATTGCAGCCCAATTCTAGTCTTTGCTTGCTCCCAGATGTAAACTGATCGAATATTTACAATTCCCTGCTCGTTTTCTCCTTTTGTATCAGATAAGATCTTACAAGTATTCCACTGAACTTTAACTTCTATTCAACGAGGCGCATCATATACATAGTCTACGAATATTAATATTTCTTTCTAATCTTCCATTCTTAGACGCCAGATGTCTTACCAAAAATTTAGCGAATTTGTCGTGAAATTATCGCTTTAATCTAAATGTAATTTAAATTAAATTGATTCAATCCAAAATCAAATTTTTCTATTACCTCACCAAAAATCAACCGACGGCCGCAAGTGAAGTGCTTTCACCATAAGAAATATTCTCTACTAACACCATTGCAGTCATATCAACACCAGCTCACAGAATAACAAATGAAGTTACGCTAACTAGAGATTAGTAACACTACGTACAATCTGAACATTTTGTTAGCTAAAGATCGTGTATGCTAGGGTGTGACGAAGGCCACAAGTGCACCATAACCTGTAGCGTTATTTTCTGGACGCCAGTCAGAGTTTGGAAAACAACGTACCGTGATTTCCACCGGATCCCAGGCACAAAATGTACCATTGTTGAAGTCACAGGATAGATCTCCAGGAGGCAAGTCGTAATTTTCATTTTCAGGAGTTCTGTCGCAGCTACCCGAGTTTAGTAGGAAGTCGTCCACTGACACTTCGCCCATTGAATTGAATCCAGTCTCTACGAGCAGCACCAGCTGACGGCGAGAAAAATATTTTCTGCTATGAAAACATCAATGTTTTATTTGATTATGTCCAGGAAAGTTAGATTTATTTGTACGTTACATCTGTTCACGCGAGTTACTGTATAATGCCTAACTAACAATTAAGTCAGGCGTGCACCTTGACTGAATCCATGCTAAGTGTACACGTACATTTAACTGGCTAAGGATTATGATTATGAGCATCATGTGCAGGAAGTAAAATACTTGTCCTCAATTTGGTGTGCTCGCATTACATCCTGCATTTGTTGTGCTACACAACTGACCGAAAATTATTAACTCTTCAACCTTTCATTCACCCTAATAATTTCATTCACAGCACTGTTCCGATGCAAGATGGCGGACACTTGCAAACGCTACTTCAAATTTAATGTAAAGTATTTCCAATCGCTAGTGAATGCAATAGGCCACGTCTAGTTCTATCGTCAATTCCAAACTTACTTGCGTACAATTGAACAATTATTCAAGCTTAAAAATGAGACACCGAAGAAAGATTTTTTGATCCAACTACTTACACATGGTGGTTAGAGTAGCTGACATGCTTGTACGAGGCACATGGTAGCACGCACTTGTACGGAGTGGTGGATTCATGCAAATTTACTTTACCAAACCGCTTCAATTATGCGATTGACGGAAACTTTGTGGAAACATCAAGAATTCGATTTACACCAAAAACAATACTAAATGCCACAGGTATTGAACATTTTCGATATAAAAATGATTGTACTCAAAGAATTGAATTAAGTTCAAAGAATGATGAAAGGAGAAATTGAAGTTCAAATTGACTACCGAACTCAGCAACGTCGGTGGAAATTCAATTTGTAGAATAAAACACGGAAATGGTGACTTCTGATTTTATACACTGCGCATAGGGACATGAAACAAAAAATTCCCAGGTCTGCTACTCCAAACGTCTGTCTCTTGGCTGTGGCCAGCGCTTAAACAAAAATTGTACTAGATTCCGCAAGTTTATTTCAGGTAACTATTGTGATCGATACCAATTTCGAAAATGTTCTTCACTGGTTACCAAACCTTCAAAATTGTTACCAATTTATTTAACGGTTCAATTGAACGCAAAAATCTTTTATAATAATTAGTGATGATAATGTTTATAATTGAGAGTAGATTTAAATTATCTCGTATCTAACTTCTAAGTTTAACAAGGGAAAATGGAGTGTACCTGTAAATTTAACGCCGAAATCCTTCTGCATTAATATGCACGGATACAAAAAGAAGCATTCATGTCGAGTTCATCTGAAAAATTGGACAAAAGGAGCATTTTCCGTCAAACTGATCGTTCAAACATAATTTGATAGTGTGACGGTATTTACATACTTCTGAACAATTTTCCCTGATTCTAAAATATGCGTCGCAATTATTGAGTAAATAAACACTAAAGCAGCCACACTTCGCTGCTGTCTTACTTGAAAGGAAGTTGTCGAGGGCACCAAGGGGGCGCTCTTAAACTGCCACGCCCTGTCGTAGCGAGCGTCGTCGCGTTGCTGAAGAAGTTCTCTCATCTCAGAGGTGCCCCAGTTTTTTTGGTGGAGGTAAAGCACACAGCCGTCACAGCCGTACCTGACAAGCATTCCGCTAAACTAGACCTACTAAGAGTTGAAACATTTATGAATAGATTCACTTCTAACTAGAAATGCCTAGGATTTTCTTTCTTTGAAAGTTTCTAGTTAGAGCGCAATAGCGCACATTTAGGACTGAAGTGGATAAAGTTAACCTGCTTCCTTCTATAAAATTCGTGATTGCTTAGAGTGATTTAGCTTACTAAGAGCCAGCAAAAACTGTTCCAAAGTTACTTCAATGAACAAACTTTTACAACTATGAAATTAACTTCGGGATGCTAGCCTAAACTCTAACTCTAATTCGAACATTTTTGCACTGTCAAAAGAAATATTTTATGATCGTGCAGTCGATTCAAACAGAGACGACGAGACTCTATTCAAGTCCGCCAGACACGTGATTCGGTTCGACAGAACAACCTTTTGCAAATAAGAAAGCTGGGCAACGTACGTTTGGTAGCAAGTATGTACGTGAAAATATCATGACGCTCGTTTCATGGTCGACTTCAGGTATTATAATTTTGCAAATCCTTCATAAAATCACCGTTTTAGCTTAAAAACGGCTATCATCATGAGAGCCTAAACACATATTCCACTGAAGCGGCACCCCAAAATCACCAAATTTTATTGGAGCGGTTACCTTTGCTCAGTAAGGTAGTACTATAGTACTACCCTACTGAGCAAAGGTAGAGGCAGCGCAAGCATTAAGAAGAAGCAAGAATATGGAATCAGAAAATAAAACCGAAAAAACGGCAACCTTTGGACACGAAATTAGTTTACAATATACCTACCTTTCTTTCTCACAAACTGAAACTGTAAGGGAAAGAAGAAGAATGATACTTACTTGGCTCCAATAACGATGGATTCCTTCAACCAGCTGTAAGTTAGCCAGTGACAGCAATGAAGAAAGAAAGCCTCAAGATGCTCTAACGATGACGTGCACCAATTTTATGTAACCTTTCTACCTCATACTTGTGGGCTCCATGGCGTACTAGTTAGCGTGATGGCCTCGCAGACGAGACATTCAGGGTTTGATCCCGGCTTAGGCAAGGTATTTCATGTAACCAGGGAGTACTTTCCTTGGGAAAGGAAGCTTAAACCACACATTCCTCAACACGACAGTAGTTGTAAGGCATTGAAAAACCAACGGTAAAACGTGTGAGAATTAATAAAGGTTCAATCCGAGCATCTCAATAATCTCTAGCATATCCCTTTGAGATACGCAAAAAGTGCCAACGCAGGGCACAGGTAAGTCCTTTAGATTACACATCCTTGAGGAGGCAACTCGCGTGATGTGTGACTGTGTATCGCTGTGATTCTCGTGTGCTATTCATTCCTTGACCTCGTGCAAAAAGACGCGCTGAACTGCTACGATGCCGTCTAATACTCTAACTGTGAAGCCTGCATGTACGCGCTCCTTGGTGTATATTCTGTAAGTTAGAAATTCGATTCAAGCAGATTGCAGTAGAGTATTTACTAACGCTACATGTCGATTGCCTTGATAAATGGAAGAAACTAAAGGGTGAAAAAGTTTTTACCTTTGATAACAAGAAATAAAACCAGGAACAATACTCACATGTGATACCAGAAAGACACGCAAAGGACAGTCTCCCCCAGCGCAGGCATCGAGGGCGAGTACAGAAGGTTGTGGATTACTTCGTTGCTCTTGAAGGTTTGCCGCGCAGACGCGAAAACGAAGCTTCCCTAATGCAAGCGGATCAGAAAATAAAATAAATTTCGGACCCATTTGGCTAGTAATCACTGTAATGGAGGCAACTCGAAGGTAATTCAAGCAGGATTGACAGATGAAGAAAAAGACGACAAAAATGACGAGATAAAAATCCAGATTGACCTTGATATTCTACGATACTTACTTCGTGGTTCCGGAAGGTGTGGTCGTTGAGGGGCCGCGTCCAGAGGGAGACCTGCCTCCCAGAGGCGTGCTGCCACAGGGACCCGGACTCCTCGACGTCCCCCGTCCACCCACACCGGGGCTCCTCCCACGTGCACGACACTTCGCTCCAGCACGGACCTCATGGTGACAATTTGGCATTCCTTAAACCAATCGCGCGGCTTCTCAAATGTGACCGGACTTGTATTTATTATTGAAATGAGTATTATTTTCTCAGTTAAGCATGTTATGGATCACAAATGTTTCTCGTCATATCTTTTGAAACCAACTATTTATAACCAAACTATGTAATAAAAATCATTCCTTATCGTATTCTACCAAATAAAATATTTAGTTCTCTTTAGATTGCATTCATTTACGATACGATCTCCAGCATCCTATCTACGACACTGCTGAGCGTCGTAGGTTGGTGGCTGGCGGCACGTGGAGTGTTACAAACAAGTTGTAGTCGTACATGTACCAAGAATAGCAGCACTTCAATGACTCAGACTTTCTCGCATCGAAAGAGAAGGGACACTTAAAGTCAACATGGACTTAGGAGACGGAGGAATCTACGCACAAGGTGTGTTCCCACTTAAGATCTCCTGCACATAGAAAGAACAAGTTAAAGGGGAAAAGGAACAAAAGAAAAAGAATCATCGGTGAAGAGGGCGTGAAAATAGAAATAAGCGTAGTGGGCACGAAAGACAAAAGTCCCGAAGACCAAGCTAAGGCTGAGGTAACCTAGCAATGTCTCTATGGGGACACTAGTTCCTGTAACATAAGATAGACAAACCTAACTAACCTAACCCTATTGCCCATAGCTTATCCTATGCCTCCTGAGGGGTTATAAGTGTTAGCACTAGGTCAATATAGCTTTATCTGAATATGATTGAACTGTATGGGCATCGGCCACGACGAATGCTTCTCCAAAAATCCTTTCATCTCGCTGCTTCGCTGAAACTCATCCGGACAAAGAAGTTTGCCCATGAAAACGTGTACCAATAAGTTGTGAAACGAGAACAGAGCTCTCGAGCATAGTGATGCCAGGAAATTTGGCTTTGCCACAATCAATACAGTACCAACAGTTAAGCATGGCAGTTTATTCGTGATGCTATGAGGTGCTTTCTCTTTAAGTGGCACTGGAAGATCAATTCTGATTAAAAGAACGAAGAAGTTTAATGACTATATCAAGACTTTGGATGAAAGCCTGAAGTTATCGGAGAAAAGTTGTAGTTTATACCGACGAGTCACCTCTCAACAAGATATTGACTCACAACTGGCGTCTAAATCTGTGACTGCATAAATTCAAGAAAAGAAAAGAAACAAATTTCATGCCCTAAACAGATAAGTGTAGACTAGCACCAGATGCAAAATTATAGCACAGACCGAAAGCTAGGACAAAACGTCGAGCCTGGAAGAACCTCCAGCACTTAGAACGTGTTGCTATGAAGAATGGAAGAATATCCCAGCAGAAACTTACTCGAATTTCCCAGAAAACTAGGAGAAGACGTCACGCAGTAATTTAAGTGAGAGTCCATACTACGGATCATTGGTATTGCAATTGTATTGGCATTTCAAATGATCGCTCTGATGGTAGAGTGATCCTCCACGCTGTATTGATCTTGACGTTCTTATCTAAATACTCACAAAAGCTGGTTTAGTTCTAATTGGGATAACTATTATTTTAATTAAATAATTACTTGCACTATCCTCTCTAGCTAGGCACGTTTTCCATTTGATTCATGGTTCTCATTACCGATGTTGACAGGAAACAGCAGCGCCGAGACTGTTTTCGGTATCAAAATGGAGAATCTTCATCCAAAATAGATAATTTTCTGGTTCAACTTCATTTTTGTACCACCTCATGACATGTGGGGAAACTAGACTGTTGCTTAGTTTGAGATTGAAACCGTGCTCCACAAACATTAGCTGTAATATAAATTGTACAATAATGATCGGTAATCGATACCATTGACTGCTAGGACTCTGATAAATATGCTAAAGGCGTTAGATGAGAACCAGTAACTAGACTCAGTAATTGCCGTGAGTCCCAGACGTGTAAACCAAAGGGCATCTAGCAGGTTTCCCACAGCACGTCCGACGGAGTCGAAAGGACCTCATTCCTTTAATAATTAATGTAACAGAGTTCTTACAACACATCCCTATCTCAATTCATCCCTGTCTACATAAGCGACACATTTTAAATTTTGATCAAAACGGAACAGCGTCAGCGACTTCTTCAATCTTGAATCTGAAATAATTTTCACTGATAAAAATGTAGAAGTTTTATTGAAACTTGACTTAATCGAAACGATGCGCTTTAGGCACTCACGGCGCAAAAATTTGCCGTACCTAATCGAGCAGCCCCTATTCGAGCAGCACCTAGTCGAGCAGCACCTAGTCGAGCAGCACCTAGTNACCTAGTCTAGCAAGAAAGTTATTCACTCACTGCATGTGCTCTCTGGATGAGCGCACTGTGGCCTATAAGCACTTTTCTGTCACTAAAAACTCGACTGCGACGATGCTAGTTCACGGTATCCCTTCGGATGATTCACTGAACGTACACTGTCTGCATACAAATTCCCCCCCTGGAACCACATCATTGAAGCACAATTTTATAGCTTTAAAAATGTAAAAGCAAATTTTATTGCAGACGTCAAAACAAAGATCTGGCAGCAGGTCAAAGTACACAGCTCCTACCAGACGCCTAATAACTCCCACCCGTTAGCAATCCATAGAGCGTACCCACACCCACAGCGGTTGTAAGCCACCAACATGGCGGTCTGGTCGGAGCCTTGTTCTTCGACCTGCAGAGCTAAGAACAACCGGACGTCCTCACCTTCCGTGAGCCTGATCTCGTCAAGGCCCACCGCTGCGAAGGGATAGTAGAGCTCACTGAGGACGCCCTCGAACACCAAGCGAGCAGAGCTGCCTTCCAGGAGTGCCATCTGGGCAGTTCACAGTAGACAGAGGTACACAACGGGGGGATGTTATGTTTTAGGCAGGGATGAGAAAAGCTTTGCTAATTATTCAGTACTGGTCAAAAGTATTAGAATGTTTTACTCTTATCGAATGTACACAGCACAACAGTACAAAATAAGTAATATCAATTATGAAATCTATAAATGGTATTGAATCAATGCTAGTACACCAATTGTACCTACAAAAAAATAAATAGAAACAATAAATAAAAACAATAAATACAATTTAACACAGTGTGAGACACTTCTGCTTCGACCACAGCCTTCATTCTTTCAGGTATTGAAATCAGCAATTTCTTTATTGTTTGACCCTGAGGTGCAGACTACCGACCGAACAAGTCCTTATGGAACAAATAATGTCACTAAACTTATGTACAATGAAAGTATATAATATAAAATTAACAGAATTAGAGTAAATGGTGCATCACAATCGGTGCAGCTTAGATTATAATATTTTATACCATTTCTGTAGGAAATTCTTGACACTCCTTTGAACAGAACAAAAAATGTAGGCTTGTAACGTGCAGAGTGGAAAAACATAGCTGTTATAGCTTATTTTTCAGAAAACGTTATAAGAGCAAAGCTGAATTCGTCAAAAAAATGAGCTTATAATGACTTCCAGGTCCATGAGGGCAGGTGAACGCCGCTCACCTGGTGAGTCCGCCATTCGAGGCCCTGGTCGCAGCTAAACTCCCTGAGGAGGCGACGGCGGGAGGCTCCCTGCTCCTCCTGCCACACGGAGATGCTGCCAGGGACCCCGGCCAGGCCGTGCAGCAGCACGTCCAGCGACAGGCACTGTGGCCTTGTGGTGTTCACGTACGGCGTAATCAGCCGCGCCTTCGAGCCCTGCCATTGTAATGATAGCTAATGTAGAAATTTAAATCGGGCCCCAAAAATTTGCAGGGGTGGGTACTGTATGTATGTAATTTGACATACACAGACTTTGCAGCGTTAGTTTTGGCTGAGAATACCACAGCTCAGATGCACCGTGAAGTTACCCGCACCGTAAAATACCTGCCAAACGAAACACCTTTCCCAATATACAAAACGATGCCAGTGATCCATCCACTAATAATTTAACGACATATTTCAGTAAGCCCCAACTTCCATTAATGAGACTGAAAGAACTACCTTTTGAGTTCTGTATTGTACTCTTAGAGGCTTGCTGTATGGTACGGAAAAATTGAAATTTCTCTTATGCACTTTCTAACTAAAAATTTTACAGTATGCATTACTTCTTCGCCGTAGAAAGAGTTGAGAGAGCAATATAAACGATAGAGTTGTGTCGAAGATTGCAATAAAAACACGAGCTGAAGCACAAGCGGACTACAATAATTAAGAAGTGACAGCGCAAGGGTTCTGGCAATTATATAACATAGTCGAATCATAAATCGGTATTTGAAAATGTTAACTTCATTTCACATACGTCGTTCGTTCAATGGATTTCCAGTGCATGGCCTAAAACTTTACTCGATCGTACACAAAGATAATTTGCCTACTGTGAATGAATGCTAGAAGATGTGAAATAACAATGTACTGCCACCTTTCCGATCTAAAGATAACAATGGAGTTTTGGGAGCAATCGTCACCATAAAAATTACTCAACCTGGGGATGAAAGGGTAGGAACATTAGTAATTATGCAAAACAGTGTGCAATTACATGTTTTCGACTCAAGAAGATGGTATCGTGAAATTTTTCTACAAAAATAAATTCACAACGAACACGATGAACCCGAAAGGGCTTCAGAGATGAATTTATAATGATAGAGATTTAATAATGAACAAAACATATAATAAAATATCATCTTGCTCAATACGTTATGATGTTCATCAAATAAGCCTAACCGAGTATCTTATAACTCATAGTTCTGTAAAAGTACCAAAATTTAAACACAAACGTTTCAAGAATAAGGAATACACACCGTATTTAAAAATTGTTAATGTTTTTTTCTCAACAGCTTGACAGTTATCCGTGCGCTTCTCTAGATAAGTTAACGATTTATAGGTTTAAGAGCAAACATTGAATAATTTATCTGATATCAATGGTCTGTCAAGAAAACGAACAAAATAGAAAATTCTTCACTAAAAACGCCAGCTAAAATTTCGTGTTGTATGGCTAATGCCCAAGTCCATGCTATGCTCGAGGTAAAATAAGTGTAAGTTTTATTAACATGGAACATGACTCACAGGGGCAGCTTTAGTGTCCAGGTAGATGAAGAAGTCATGGCGGTCAGACTGAACAGCAATGAAGATGTCGCCCAGTCCGCCGCCGTCGTGCCACTGCCAGTCGATGTCGTCGTCGTCAGCTTGCGTGAAGCCACAGAAGCCTTCGTAGAAGTGGCAGGCATCAGAGGGCTCTTTGCAAGCTCCCTTGTCGATCTGCCGCGAGGAAGACTAGGATAGAACACGCGAGGGCTGTTCGTCTCTGCATCGTGAGAGATCTGCCCTCTCAGATATGGCGTGAATGAGCTGCCTAAGAGGTTATGACTGAGATTCTGAATTTGTATGGGAATCTCCTCTAGTTTAGTTATATCTTCGGTATAAATATAAAACCTTTAATTACTTGGCAGTATTTTTTTTAGATGTTGCGTACTCGTTTACCGCTGGAAGGCTTTTTTATCTCCCTGTGAACGAAAACCAGACAGTAGAATTTTAAATCTTCTAATCGTCATTTACTAGTAATTGTGCGGTGATCCGTTAGACTTAGAATTCGCTAATATTAGAGCAGGCTTTGTTCATGCAGCATTCTACTTACAACGAACATTGCAATCAGGTGACTGTGGATTTTGATGAAAGGGTATTGAATCTAATAACTTCAGGAAGGTAACCCTGGAATTAGTTCGGGCATCACGTCCCAGGCCACACTATTGGTCTGATTTTTTTAAACATATCATATTTTAATTTCCTTTTCTCGAGAAAACAACTTTGCACGGGAGCATCGCACCAGTGACCTTCTCAGTAGTGGCAAGGACGCTACCACCTGCGCGACGGAGCCGCCTATCACGGTAGGATCAAAAGACAAAAACTTTAAAAAGATGAAAGTGCACAACGACGTATAACTTGGCAAGAGAAGAATAGGTGTACATATACGCACTCGGAAATTGTCGATGGATGCATCCCCGTCGGTCGTGTTGGTGACGACGGCAATGGCGACCACGTTGAAGAAGTCGTGGAAGCTGTGCCCCCTCAGCGTGCGACTCTCCGAGATCCACTCGTCGGCTTGCGGTGCAACTCGACGGTAAATCTGCACCAAATCTTCCCCGCTCGCCCCTCCCTGAGTATCAATCCAAATGAAATTTTGTTTCACATAATCTTTACCTGAATTTCTTTTAAATTTAAACGCTAATTTTTCCAGATATTCGTGAATCTAAACTTTCTGGGACTGTTAGTTAGAAGTTCATTAGCTGCTGTATGGTATTGGATATAAAATTTACGTGCGGATGATACGGTAGATAGATAGTTTAATACTGGAAAAATATTACCAAATAGGGTCATACTGCGTGTCTTGAGAGCCAAGTCCTTCACCCACACAATTGCTACAAACTTCTAAGGTACTTTTTTCATGAGCAAGGTAACCATTTTTTCAGCAGCTGCATGCATCGAGAGACAACTGAGTTTTCCATTGGACAGCTCATAAAAAATAAATTCATGAGCATTGTTTTTAATGTCTGCAAATTGAATTTATTTTTACTAAGCAATAAGATTGCATTTTTAACGATTTGGTTGCCGTTGAAGGGCTTTTTTGAAAAATTATAAAATTAGCATTGGTATATTGCTAAAAATTGCTCACCCGCATTTGAATGAAAAAGAGAGGCGGTTTGAGTCCAGTGTGGTGGAAGAGGAAGCTGAGGCAGTAGTCCTCTCCCCCCTTCAAGGCAGCCGTCCTGAACGCAGCGACGATGTTGTGCTCACCTCCGGGGTGGTCGGGGGAGGTGAGGTAGTGCTGCTCCACTGGCAAACAGGGCGTCCCAAACGTAAAGCAAAATCCTCAAATAAATGTTAGCAAAACATACTTTATATGTTAATGCAATAACATTTAAAGAATCGAGCTAGGAGAGAACTATGCAACGCATTTTGTTAAAGACAAGAAATCATGTACAAGCAATTTAATAAAACCCGAACTACATCGCGCAAAAGTCAACGCTAGGTTTCTATTCCACGTACCGCTGAAATCGCCGTCCACTTGCGGTCGGAAGGGAGATAGGACGTTATTTGCTCGTATTTTGTACCATGCGTGGTTGCCTGTGTTGGAGACTATCTCTATGGAACAGTTGGTGTCGGAACTTTCGAAGGTGCAAAGATGGACGGGGCTGTCACTCCTTCCGCTGCCCAGCGCTGTCCATCTTCCTGTCTTGGCCTTCTTTGGCTGCATGACGTCAGAAGTCGATGTGTGAGCCCAGGGCTGTTCTTCAAAAACAAGCCCTATGGGAGTAAGTTTAAACATATTATAAATTTATCGTTTCTAACCATCGTTAAATAGAGTAATAGAAATCGCGCGAAAACTGTTTTTATTAGTTAACTGTTGGCAATTTTACAAACGGTGCTATTTATAAAGGGTAAAATAGGATCGTTTGCGTATGGTTGTAAAATACTGTTTAAAAAGTACACCCAAATTGTTAACATATATTTCATGTGTATTGACTTGTCCGCTATTCACTCTTTTAGGCAAGAAATCAGCATAGCAAATTCAAATTGCTACAAGCCTTCCTCACCTTGGGGGCAGTTTTCATATCGCACTTCCATGTCGTCGATAGCAAAGAATCCTTCTTGACCTCTGCCCACCTCTCCCTCCAACTCGACCACGTAGTGGTGGTGCTCGATCTTGGCGACAGAGAAAACTGCTTTCAGTAAACATTTTTCCGTGTCATGTCAGCGGGATAGGCATATCTATGTATGTATTAGTCCCTGCGTTAAACACTAGAGTTTGTATATATTTTCACAGATTATCTGGAAAAAGTTGAATATTTGTCCATTAGCTTTAGACTATAGAGAAACAGGATTTTTTATCTGTTTTCCCGAACATTGACGACGGTCGTCCCCAGCTTTTTTATGCTCCAAGTTTGTAAAGTGCAAGAAAACCCTGCAAAAAGGTATCGGTGAGCCTATAAATCACGTATTACTAAAATACAGCGTACAACCACCTTCGTGACAGAGCAGTAAAGTGATGTTCAAATTTGTGCAAACTGTAATTTTCGCATATTGTAAGAGAGAAAAAAGTCAGTCATCAAATCATATAGGGAAGAAAGTCTCAGAGGAACTATAATTGTTCTTTACAGAAGAGGATAGTTTAGGCCTAACTATGTACAGGGAAGATGCCTGATTTTCAACATCATCACTTGGGGAAAATGCGTTGAGAGAAATGAAAAGACAACATTTCGTTGGGGGGAAATATACAATTTATCAGCGGGTTAGATTAATCCCCGAATAAGTATACCCGTATATTACAATAATAATTTTTAAAAAGAAAGTTACACTGTATCAAGCGGATGTTACCAACTATCATAAAGTAAACAGACGGAATAATTGCAGCGAAAAGGTTAGTAATCAATGATGCAAGGCTCACTACCAGCTTTCCTTATACGCAGGCGGATTTACAGCTGGGGCAAAGATGAATGTTTCAATGAGAAGAATTTTCTCGTAGTACCATACCCGAGCCAACCTCGGCCTATCCAATGGGAAATTGGCCGTGAGAACTTAAAAGTTAGATCCATACAAGAAGAATGACAGAAGTATTGCCACTCAAGTGTTGCAAGAATGGGTCCAGATTATGTCAAAGTTTTGCTAATCTATGAATAATGAAAAGACAGAAGTCGTTAAAAAACAGTAGTTGCCAATGGGAAGAGATGAACTTAATAATACAGTAGATAGATTATTTACTTAAAATGACAATTAACTTTTTAGCACCAGTTTTTAAATTTTTAAATTTAAATAATAGACCCTTGGTAAAAATAGTATTTGTTGATCTGATATATTGGTTGTTGGTACGGTACAGTTCGTATCCAGAAAGCAGCATATTTGGTGTGTTGCATTTCCGGAGAAGATATTTATGAGCAAATATGAGGTAGACAGAAAGGCAACTAATTTTTTTTAACTCTGTTTCTCAGAAAATTTACTTTGCATAATTTTACGTTGGTTATTCTATCTAAATGGCATGTGTTAGGAGACAAGATAATCAAAATAAGAGGAATATGGAACTTGAAACTTGGATAAAAAGTGAAATTTCAAACTATTAATTCATGATGAATACATCATTTTCATGAGAGCAATGCATAAGCAACTAATGTTGCTTTGCAATTCATTCTCTTTATTCTAATCTATGGCTTAACTATACTCGGGATTTGGAGCCAACTGATTCTGTTGGGACTCCCCGTTAAGTCCGAATGGAAGGAGTTGTGCTAGACTTTTTTCAAGTTCATTTCATAGTCCCAACTCATAGTAAGAAATAAAAAAATTGTGAGCAATCTAAATATTGTTTTCCTCTACTGTGGTGCCAGTGCATCGTGAGGTTCTCGTCTCACTCTTACGCGCCTTTCTGGGTGAGAGGAAATTTTTTTGTAAGTTTTTTTCAAATTCATGGGGCGGCACAGCACAAGTCCTGAGAGGAACGGCTCAATCCTAATGATCATCAGCAAACTGAGTGCGCTATTCTCCTACATCTCGCAGTCACAAGGGGCTTCTTATTCGTACAATTGTGCGGTCAATTGGATTGCTGACCATAGTGTCCTCAGAAAAGTCATATGAGAAACGTGATCAACACGTTATCCACTTTAGTGTCAAAAACGCGAGCTTTAATTTAAAACACTGTAACGCACGTTCAATTCCAAATACTTCAACTCATGTTTAAAATATTTCAACTTCAATTTTAACAATTTCAAATCCTACATAAAGATGTTTACGTTTATTTTGTAATAGATCTGTAAAATGTTACCTGAAAATTTCTTAAAATATTTGAAAAAATAACACCATTACTTACTTACATAATTCTAAAGTCCAACTGAAGTTTCGCATCTCTGCTGATCATGAACCCTGGACGTCCCCTATTTTCCTCTATAAAAATAACTGTGATGTAAAATGAAAATATAGCACAGTGTATTGAGGTGTAGAGGTTTGGGGACGTCAGTGATCGGAACCAAATTGACTCTGTTGGTGAGTGTTGTGGTGCCTGCGGTGCTGTATGGTCCATAATCATGGGCAACGATCGAGGAGGACAGGTAAGAGAAGGCTGGAGGTGTTACAGATCATTGGAGTAACTCGCACGGATTTAGTAAGAAATGATGAGGGGCGGAAGACACGTATCGTTATGGAGAGTTTATAATTCAGGATTTTTTTACAGAGTTCATCAAAGGCTCGTTGCTAGCCCTTCCGCTACGGTAATTTCAATGGTTATTTTCTCAATTCCTTTTAATGAAATATATTGTGCGTGATTGGGTAGTATTTCTTTTAAAAAAATTGAAAAAATGTTAGAAACAAAATGTATTACACATATATATGGCAAATACTGTTCCCTAAATGTAATCAATAATATTTCCATTTGACCACGCTGCAGATTTTTTGTGTTCTGACATGTATTGCTGATTTTTGCTCTAAAATGACAATAAATATTGCATGCGCTCCAGATGCTTTCGGGAACTACAGAGGTAAAACGCTCTGGCGATGTTGAGAAGGTGAGTAGGGGATGATGGGGTTCAGATGAATAAAGTGTATAACATTAAATTATAGAGCATCGGCACACGGCGACCTGTATTTAAATGAAAAGTCGATCTGGCGACGCTCCCAAACCTCAATTAGGCCAAAGAGACTCAAAGGCCCAGAGCCGCGGCCACAATTGCCACCAGTGATAATTGAGACGCGCGCCTCTACCGCCGGACAGCCCATTGGAAAATCTCGGGGCCTACTGACCCCAATTACCCCTCACCCTCATAGTCCCCCTCGAAGAACCTCAGGATGACGACCAAGGAGTTCCAATTTAGCACTTACTGGAACGTTCCCGTAGGATCGAGCAACCAACATAAAAGGTCTCGGTCCGAGTTCACGGGAGGCAGAACAGAGCGACGCGCGATCGAGCGAGGCACTCGCGAGACGGTAACGCGTGTCCTCGAAGAAGAAGGGCCACGACGGCGAGCGAGCGTAACAACGAGTT
>VOMN01139441.1:0-13750 GCA_014899125.1 Orchestia grillus | reverse complement strand
AGAGTTTTATTCTCCTTACTATTGGTTGTTGCCCCTTCATTTAACTAACCAGATAACAGGTTTATCTCACCTGCGGGAGACAAACGGCAACAATGCCATGGTCTTAGGCAATAAAAATATAAGGTTAACATCAAGATGGAAGTCATCTAAAACTACTGGGTGCCTAAGAGCATTATCCACCAATGGCATAATTTGTTAAATGTGACTGAGCTTTCATCTGTATTGTTTCAAACTGATGAAGTAAGAATATTCGAACATTGTATTTTTATAGATTGAGTGGTTATAGTAAACATGATTAGCAGCTTCTTAAGTTTTAACATGCATTGAACGTGAACAACAATTAAGAATACATATTAAGCATGCATTGTACTTAGCCCGTCCATGTGTTTCGTGAATAAAGAATTTCTATGGGGAAGTTAACCATATGACAACTTTAATTTTTTTTCAACTCTCTAACACTTGTCCCAACAGCAACCTACATTCAAGTTTTAATAGACCTATAAAGTATGTTAAGCAGGCTGCCTTAATGAACTAACAATGGCAATAGTAGAAAATTTGGAGCTGCTGGCAACATCAGGTTGGCTGTAAGCTAAACATGCTTTAATCTACTTTCAGGGCTCTGAACTTCTTCCCAACTATCTGGCAAGTAGTTGACCTTGATGAACAAACCATGGTGTTAGTAGCTAATACACAATATATTGTTGTTACAGCTATATTTAGTTCTTGCACTACATTAGACAAGAGTGACAGGCATGAAAACAGAAAATGTCAAGCTTCATGGTTGTTTTGACCATTTTGTACAAGAGGTATGAAAGGACTCATTGCACACCAGTTCTGATATTAACAGTAAAAATTGAAACTAGACCAAACTCAACCAGCAAACAGCATTGTGTAGTAAAAGACTAGGCTGAATAAATTTGAAAAAGACTAAACAATATAAATAAGAATGTAATGTTGCAGGGAGATGCTTATTCTGCAGTCCTCTGATAACAATTGCAAATTAAGAGAAAAATAGGGCCCACCTAGGAGATATGAGTTGCCCATCCGTGATGATGAGATTTGGCAGGACACGGAAAATAAGCGCAGCTGCACTGTCAGATACTGCTTCTTCGGTACCTCCTCCTAGTACAAGGCTAACATGCTGAACAGCATGAGAGACATCCATAATTAGGTGGTATTTATTGCTTCTCTATTGAAAATAGGAATTTGCTTTGTGAGCAAACAGGAGTCAGATAATTCATAAATAATAATAGGGAGTGCTTAAAGAATCGCTACAATTAAAACAATAGCTGTCATGTATGTGTATATAAATAAATTTTTTGTGAAACTCTTAGTGCTGGCCACATTAATGCTGCACTCAAACTTTCTCAATGGTCACCTGACAGTTGTTTCAAATGAGAACTGCAGACTTTGAAAACACCATGAGCATTGGCCATAAACACATCAGTCATCATGATTACTCTTTTAAATGATAACCTAGCTCTCATACCTACAGAATATAATTTCAAGCAATATTTTACCTAAATTTATCATTCTAATCCCTAATATATCAGATTGCAATGCAAGTTCTGCTTTTGCTTTGAGTTATAATCTTAGGGCATCAATACACCAATTTAACTTATAAATGACGTGCGTTTAGCTATCTAAGTCACTAAAATATTTCTTCTTTCAGATTTTGTAGTAACTTTTACGATTATTACTATTGACCTAAGCATTCAGTCAAGTGAAGAACACATTACTGATATTTTACTATATGAATTTCAGAAGAGCAATACAGCAATTCAGCAGTAAGATTGTGCAGACAAAATGGCAATTTTGTTTTAGCAATTTCTGACAAAATGGCAATTTTGTTTTAGCAATTTCAGACAAAAGGTTATGAGCCCTGACAATAATCAAGATGCTTCTATTCAAAGGAACAAATTTCAAGCACATATTATCAGTAATATCATTTTTCGAATGCCAAGTTTATTATTAAAGTTTTCTAATCATTTTGTTTCAATTTCTTGAGTGAGTAAAGCAAATAAGAATGATAACATACTTTCAAGATCAGACTGATTACAAGAGGAACTAAAATGATATCATGGCTTGCCCCATCTAGATGAAAAATTTACATTTTTTACATAAATCAACTCTTAAGGGTTAAATATCCTCAATTTATGATGAGCTCTCAGTTCATGTCATGACTATCAAGATATCATCTATAGCAGTCACATAAGCTGTTGTAACAACAAACCAAATATTGCAAAACTACACTAAAAGTACATGCTGACAAAGACACATACCTGCTGAGCAAGTAGTCTGAGTCTCAGCTCAAAGAGTGTACGTATTAGTGAGGTGCTGGCAGAGAGGGACGTCAAGCGCCCTCGAAGTGATTGATGCAAGGCATCCAACTCCTCACTCAACCATTCTGGGCATTGTCCTAGCTGCCAACAGTTTAAAGAATTATTGAGTGATTTTAAGGTACAATTTTAGAATAAACAAATTATTTTAAAACAACTTCACATTTAGGTGTCAGTCTGGTAATTGATATATGTAGTATTCAACATAGTTTCTATCTGCAATAAGGCATTGTATATATTAGACAACAACCTTTAACAACCTATTTACATGCTAATCTGGTACCTGCTTTGCTAACCAATGCATAATGGCTGTTTTAATGTTAGTGTTGTAGTGAAAACCACCATGGAGCTTCTTTAGTTGCAAGAACAAATGGTTTTACTAAGTGCTAGGTTTAAGCTATATGGAGGATGATGAAATTGTAAATTACAAAATTACAATGTATCTCAATGAAGTGTTGACACAGTTTGATCATTTATCCTATTTTTATTGAATGCAGTGTGAGTCGTCTTCATGTACATGAAGAACAATATTAACATATATCTAGGTAAATCTTTTTCACATAGCAAGTTTACTAGGAATGAGATAGCAAAGAAAAATCATAAAAACATTTAGTTCGAACATTTAGAACATGTGCTCATTTTCAATGAAATCTGCAATGAAAATTTTTTTATTTAATCAATATGCCCAATGATATAAGGGTTGTGAAATAAGAATACAGTTATGCCAAATTAAAAAATTAAAACAATTAAAAACACATAACATACACACCAGGAGGGATTCTTAGAGACCTATTTACACAGTGGCAAAGCACTTTCAAGAACAAGAACAATGCAAATGGATTTAAAACTTCCAACGATGGAAAATACAAGTAAGTGCAGAAACTAAAATCGGAAAAAAATCAGAATGGCTCATAGGCGGAGGGCTAAAGGCTAACAATTTTTAATGGGTATGCACTCTGCATATCATTTATTAAGGTTTCAATTCATGAAAGTACAATGACTAATATTCTCAAATCAAACTTAACCAAACAAGAATCTAATATTTTAAATCGGCCATAATAAATAATTTGGTTGCAAGAAGTACTACAGTAGTACAAGAAGTAGTACTTGCATCGTTTTGGTCTCAACTAAAAATCCCTCTTGGTGTGTGTACTTCGTGTTTCTAATTGTTTCAATTTTTTAATTCGGCATAACTGTATTCTAATTGCACAACCCTTACATCATTGGGCATATTGATTAAATAAATATTTCCCATTGCAGATTTTGATGGAAATGAGCACATGCTCGAAACACTCAAACTAAATGTTTTTACGATTTTTCTTTGCTATCTCATCCCTAACATATCTCCATATTTGTTACTTAGTTTCCCCAATACATATTAAGTGGAATATTCAATCGTAAGGTGGCATACTATGCTTGGTCAATTACTTGCAGATGAGCAATGCAGTGAAGCAAAATATGAAGGTTTTGCATTATATGCTTTAAATGCTCATCCCTGCTTTCTTACTTTGAAATTGCTTAAACCATCTTATCCACATATTTTTAATATTCTGCCTATATATTTTGGCCAATTCTCAGTTCTGCTTTTTAGAAATCAGACTGCTCATTTGTACATGTGAGGATATGATCCTAAGCTGGCTTAATATTAGATTAATCATCAGTTAGGACAAAGCTTCCTATCCACTAGAAATGTGATCTAAAGAGGGCTAACAGTAAAACGAACCATTTAGATAGACTATAAAATGTGGAATCTATGCACATGTGTTCTCCTACATCAGATTCATCAACATAGAAATAACAAGTTAAGGCAGAGGAATGAAGAACAAAGACATTGTCAAGATGGTGCAAAAATTGAAGAAAGCTAAGTGGGCACCAAAGACAGAAGTCCCAAAAGCCTATATATATAGCTAAGGTAACCTAAAAGTACCCCTCTACAGATCAGTTAGAATCATCTTTATTAGCTTTTTAACAAGTCCTGGTATTAAATGAAAATGAATATTTCATTTGAACTTTTTAGTGGCAAGTGAAACCTTGGAGTAGAATGAGGAGTATGAACATTTGTTGTGTTTAGCTTTGAGCTTGTGTCCTGCATTTTTTTCTTTTTGCTGCAGTTTGCTCTATTACCTTACTGATATCACCTTACTTTGCTCTATTTACCTATTTCCACCTGTATTTTACTGATCAGGAGGAAATAATCAAACAACTTGATTATTTCCCTTACTTCGCAGTAATTACAACCTATGCAGGAGTGATGATTTTTTGAGTAATTATGTTTCACCATAGCATACGAACACAGTTTTCAGTACCAGAAGTAAACACCATAAAATATGTAAAAAATATGGCATTTAGGATAAATAAGGGTTTCTTCATAGAAAAAAAAGTGTTTGGCAGGGTGAAAAATCTATTTCTAGGAGAAAAACTCACTGGCAGAAATGTTTACTTTAATAGTAGCAACGAATTTAACTCTAACAACCGTTAGCTTGTATCACAGCCTTGATTTGGCTCAGGAACCTAGAGTAAGGAAATTTTAAGTATCCCTTGGGAGAGTTTCAAAAATTGCTTCCATTTTGTCAATGTACAAACCTTTCGTAATAGTGTCATGGCGATTGATATCTTTCCCAACCGCGACCTATTCAAGGTAGTCCATAATGTTCCGGCCAGGGAATCAGAAAGCCAAAACCTAAAGAATTTTCCCTGACTAACCATTCCTGAATTGTCTACAGAAGTGTAGCAAGGAGTCAAATCTTGCTGCCATATATAAGATCTACCATTGGCAACCCTTGTTATCCAGGGCTTAACTAGTGTTTAGAAATTCCATGTAGCCATCTGAATTGAGCCCGAGATACTCTTTCGAAAAAAATAAGGAGGTATAGCACCCTCAATAGACATTCAAAAACCATGAAATTTTGAAAAAATATGCTCCACATGACGAAAGGTGTATGCAATGGACTGTAAACAACCCATCTCTTATTCTGAGTGTTGTGTTTTTGATCCTAACATAGGTTTTTCTCATTACAAAAGAACGAAATTATCTCCGGTTCAGCAAGATGTTTCACTTTGCTTGGAAGTTTCTTTGCCTTTATGAGGCAATTATCTCGGGCCTTTTCTGTGAACAGCTAACTTCTACAACGCTGGTATGAGTAACTGCAATGTTTTTAATTTGTGCCAGTTTCATAGTAGAGGGTGAAACATACAATGCATGTGCCAAATTCCATATTCCGGTGCAAGACCCTGAAGCATTATTCCGTAGGTTTACGATTAATTTTGTTTTACAAATGCAATCAGAACTGCTTCCATGTTCCTTCCTACTAGCTATAGTCTCGTAGTCTTCACCACAATTTTCAATTCATGCGTGATTATTTCTCCAGTTTTCGAGCAGTACAGTGCAGTATTCTTAATTTAATTAGTTTCATGAATGGCGCGGATCATGATGAGACAGATTACAATCCCCCCTTTCAATTTTCAGGGGGTTTCCGGTACTTTATTCTTTCTGTAGTCACATATACATCTGAAATAGAAACAAGCTTCTAAATAACACATAGTGTAAGTAAATACTTCCAATCAATCTAAAAAATTTGAGAATTAAATTACTGACAAATTTATCTAGATTACCCTGTACTGATGAACAGGGGATAATAAGTGTCTTCTTCCCTATACGCTGATGTAATAATATTTTCGCCTGTTCTGAAAAACATAGTACATTTCTAGTATCGTGAGAATTGGTACCGGTAGTTTTTATCGTGTGCTCCAACTATAAGTGCCGATTCTTGAGGGTGCCAATTAATCGGCACATCGCTAGTGAGAAGGAGTAACCAGAAGACCTCCTCTGAGAAGGAGTAACCAGAAGACCTCCTGTGAAGAGTAACCAGAATACCTCCTGTGAAGAGTAACCAGAATACCTCCTGCAACGAGTAACCAGAATACCTCCTGCGACGAGTGACTAGAATACCTCCTGCGACGAGTGACCAGAATACCTCCTGCNTCCTACTCACCATCATTGAATGATTGAATTGAAAGATATCTTCATTGAAAGGTCGCATCATCCAATGAATATTCAACAATTGTAAAACAGAGTATACACTGTGAAAAGGCATGAAAGAAACCAGCACTTGAAGAATTATTCAAAAAAATAACTAAACAGATTAAGTCACCTGTCTCAGCTGCTATTAGCATTATTTTAGCAATCAAGATAATGAGGGGTACACCACAGAGAGTAGCCAATGCTCTACACTGTACAGAAGACTGATGTGGCTACATATTGGGTCCAAGATGCTCAAATGAGAGTAGCTATTCCCTTAGTCTTAAAGGTTCTAAAAGCCCCGATGCAGTGAACAGTGACAGCTCAAACTTAAGAAAAAGGCTCCAATTCATCCCTCTTAAACTCACAGGCAAACCATCCAGCAGTTGAGACATGAGGGAGACCAGCATTGATGACTTCAAAGATGAAGGAAGTCCTGAAGTGCCTTTAAGTAATGGAAAGATCAACTTACACTGAAAAGAAGAAAACCGAGCTGTTATATTATAAGAATATTAAACATTTCTCAGCTCTTAAACTTTTGAAGAAAGTTTCATAATGTACCAGTATAAATCCTGTAATTGCCCAGGCTGTAGCTAGAGACCAAATGAGCACAATTAGCAAATCTCCAGAATTGACAATGTACTAAACTAAATAGCTTAAGCAATAGAAACAAAAACAGAATGTATGTATTCTGAACAAAAGAAAAGTAAGAAATAATCTTGAATCTCTATTTGTAACAAATGGATGGCAATAGTGTAGGAACACGTCAATGTTATGGATACAGTAAACTAGGTATTTCTTTTCATGATAATAAACAATTTGTACTCTAAATAACACATTTTCTTTTGAATATTCAATTTTACTGATTTTACAATACAAATCACTTATGTAATTTGTTTCACAACAGAACAAAACTTTGCAGTGAAGAGTAAAGCAAAAAAGTTTCAGTGATAAAAATGTCATGGAAATGAAATTTCTTTACCATAGCTACAAATTAGAGTAAAGATTTTCAATAAAATCAATTTCAATGTTCACTAAGCCAAACAAATCACTAAAATGTTGAACTTTATAACTCAAATTTTAAATTTGAGAAATTTCACACACTAAATGCACTACAATCTTCCCATGCAGAAAATGACCAAAATGGTTTTGGGTAAAAGACCACATAGGTCATTGTGGTATGAAGTTTGCTTCAAGAAAGACCTCCTTAAAATTACCTAAGTCAAGCATGGGTAAAGTTAGACAAGCCTACCCATGTATTTATTCTGTCATTTCTTCCTTGCAGCAAAATATAATGTAATACAGCAACATAAGCACCTGTATTTGAAAACATTAATTTAAGGTTTATTCAACAAATAAAAACGGTTCATCCCAGAATTTGATAGCATGGAATGACTTCAATTCAAGTACATTTATCCCTGCATTGAAGTGAGCAACATGTAAAAATCATATATGATACGGCCAAACACTAATGGACAATTTTATTGTTTGAATCTCATTGGGTTGTTCAGAAAATTCATGCCAACTTTTATTAGGAGACTTATTTTAGAACATGATTGAGTCCAGAAAATGGGATTTGACTACACCTAAATTTAGAGCACAGTTCCCACTATCTCTTCATGGAAGAAGATTTGAGATCCTATAATCTGTGTTTATTCCGTAAGCCTTTAAAATGAAAGATAAAAAAATTATTTTGGCACTTGCTTTACTTCCTTAAAGGAAAAAATGCCCCTCAAAAAGTGGAAGACGTGCAGTTTATGGTGACGATTCTTAATCTGGAAGAACTGCATGGAGTGGTTTATGAGGTTTTAAGCTAGAGATTTTAGCCTTATTGATAAAGAGCAATCAGGCAGACTATCCTCTACAGCGGATGATCAAATCAAGTCATTAACTGAGAATAACCCATATTGTACAACCTGAGAGTTGGCCCCTGGTAAAGCTTGGGTTCACAATTGCTACAATATTTGGGCAACACATGACGACTGAAAACATTTTGGATTCCATTTCCATCTGTGATTTGCTTTACGAATAAAATGAAAGCGCACATTTTTTTAAAGCAAATTGTGACAGGGGATGAGAAATGATTTGTTTACCAAAATGTTACAAGAAAATGATCCTGTGGTAAGATCCCTTACCCCAGCCTCCCTAGAAAAACCTCCAGAATTGGCCAACTGGAAAGGTGTTTTCTATTAGGATGATGCAAGCCCACACATTCATTTGGAACTCAGACAAAAATTGTTGCAGTTTGCCTGGGATGTATTACCCCACCCTCCATTTTCACCCAAAATTGCTCCATCAGATTTCTGTTTGTTCAGGTCTGCAGAATAATCTTGATGGAAAGAATTTCAATTCCTTGACAGCCTAAAAGGATACCTTGATGAATTCTTCATCATAAACCACAGCAATTCTGGGATGAGGGTATTTTCAAGTTAAAGGAAAGATAAAGATGCATTGAATAACAAAATGGGCCATACGCAACCAGTTAAAAATGTCATGGTTCATATTTATAGACTTTTTCTTCCTTATAACTCACCAAAAACTTTCCATGCAACCCAATACCAGTAGTATGAATTTTAAAACAATGTGTGAAAGTGGTTCGACATAAAAAGAATAAAAGATGAAGCAAAATATGGGAAAGTACTGACACTGCAGTTAAGTCACAAATATCCTTCACACAAGGCAGTCTTACCTGCTGCTGAGAGGAGCGCAACATCTGCACCAAGGCTACAATGGCAGCCCGCTGTACAAACACACTGCTGCAGCGCAGGCAGGGGAGCAGCATCTTTACGCCAATATTGTGTTGCCGCACCCACTCACAACCTTACAATGCAAACGAACTGAACACAGTGCACTATTTGATACAACTTTACACTTTCCTAAAGTACAATTTAAATGAATTAACAAAAACAGTAGAAAAAAATTATCTTCAGAAACTAAAATACAATAAAATAAAATAATAATAACATAGGTGTCAGTACTTCAGTGACTCTTCTTTGCCTTGTCAAAAAAGAAGAACCCATTTAGTATGGATTATACAGCAAGAGGGAGGGGATAGTCTATATACAAGGTGTGTTCCTGTATAAAATCCTCTGAACATAGAAACAGCAAGTTATAAATGATGAGAAAGAAAGAACCTAGAAAGAAGATAAACCTAGTAAAGCATGTGTGAAAATTGAAAGAAGCAAAGTGGGAACAGGAGATACAAGTTAATGGGCATATCTGATGCTGATGTAGCCTTACATTGCCTCCTCCTCTGGAGACATTAGTCTTAATAGCATATGATAAATCTAATCATATTGCCATTCCTAAACCCCCCTGAGAAGAAAATCAGACAAAAAGATAATATCTGAAATCTAAAGCGCATGGTCAACCAAGACTGATGGGTCTTAACCTGTCATTGCTGAGCAAAGACTATCTTTCTTGAGCGCAGCAAGTCCAACAAGAGTATACATACCAATACATTGATGTACTGCTTTTGAATTATGATTTGTACATGATACACTTTTCTTTTAAATAACCAACATTGGTCACTAGGAAATACCACCAAATAAAATATAAAATACTGAATCGTACTGATTAGCTATCTTCAACTTATTTCAGATATTATATACAAGTGACCAACTGACCAATACCATTGATACTCAATCCAACTCAAACAATGCATGCTAACTTTTTCTAATGAAAGAGGACAACTGATCATGAGATTGATCATTTACACAGATCACAACCTTATTAGTCCAGTAATTCATTCATCCCCATTTGGGTCACAAAAGCAGAGAAATATGCAGAATTTCCCTTCTAGTTCCTGTAGTGTAATAGTATAAACACTCAAGAATCACAATTTGTTTCATGGTTTTCATTGCAACATCTTTTTCCATATTCCTCCCAATTCCGTCAAACCAATCACCTAAATCTGATTCAACCATTAGGACAGATTGTTCTTCCCTAAACTTGTCTCTTTTATGAGTGATGTTCTTGATTTAGTTATACTATGTATTCAAATTTCCTGATTATTTCTTTTGCCCAGTTAAACCATTCAAACAATAAATCCGAAGTTATTTGAACTATATTCTGTAAATAGTAATATATTATTATCTTCCCCTATCTTATTATCTATATTCTATCTTCCCCTCTAATTCACTCATCAAATTCTGGAGCAACCAAAATTTTGAATAATAAAAAACGTGGTAACAATCACACATTCATAGTACTGGTTCTACTCCTCAGACACTCCTTCAACTTTACACATTCCCATCATCTTTAAGGTTCTTACACCATTTCTACATCATCCAAACAAGAACATCCATTCTCTATTTCACTACATTTTGAATATGTGCAGCAGTATATTTGTAAAATGCTTCGTAAAAATGCACATTATATTTTGCTGCACATTTTCAATATGTGCAGCAGTATATTTGTAAAATGCTTTGTAAAAATGCACATTATATTTCAGCCCACACCCACACCCATCAATATTTTATTCAAGTTATTCATGACCCATCCACTACAATTGCAGGTAACTTCCTTTCTTTATATATGCTTCAGATCCCAAAAACCAGACTGATTCTTACAGGAAACTGAGATACAAATCTTTATTAGCAGTATCGGCAAGCAGTAGCATATACTACTGTTACATACTCTCGTTGGATTGCCAAAAACTTGTAGTCTCCTCTCCACTCAAAACTCCAGCAATCATCTCTCAGACACCATGTAGAATAAGCAATACAAATAAACTTGACTATAACACAAGGGCTAGCCCAAAATATGTTATGAAACTATAAGATGAAGTACAATCATGGCTTTAAAAATATGTATGACACTCAGACCTGTGTGTTTGCATAAAAATATCATTTGTGAATACACTTAGTAAAACAAAAAAAAAACAATCTAAATTGAACAATATGTATTCTGTAGTGGTATAAATACACATTTATGTAATGAGAAAGTAAAGACAAAAACAAAAAAGTTCCTACATAATCAACCTGAGATTAGCTAAGGCATAGGTACTATTTTGATCAAAAAATTTCAAGAAAGATGTAACGGGACCAAGATGAGATTCGAAATGTCTTTTTTCCATACATGTCAGGATTCCAGAAATCTGAGATCTATTGCATTACCTGAGTCATTTATTGAAAAGTTGTTTAGTCAGATCATAGAAATTTTTGCAATGAGTTTGAGGTTCAAATGAGTTTTTTACCTGTATGGTTGTCGAGGTCACCCATGTACCACAAATTATAATAGCAACAGCGGGAAAACATCCTGAGCAGCAACGCTCAGAGTGGCAACACTCAAAGCGTGCAAGCAGAGATTTGCAAATCACTTCAAAGAACATATTTGGCCTATAAGGTACTAGAAGAAATTTAAAAAGTGAGTTTTCTAGGCTGGACTATATGGACTAACATCTCCTAATTATAACTGTGTATTTTAATTCTCGATTGTATAGCAGTGTCCAGAACCTCCGATGTTTAGCGTCAACATTTAATTCCCCTCCCCCCCCTTTCCCTGCTGTCCCAATGTTGTAGGAATGTTTGCAAAGATGTGTATATTATTTCCATGTGTAACCCATATATTTACCGCTATCATAGTGGTGTGCGCCAAGTAGTGAAAAAAACAACAAAATATTGTTTCATTCATAGGATCTGCTCCAAATTCCAGGACTATCTTATCATAGATTCTATACAAAATATCCTTCATACCACCAGCTCTGGTATGTCAGGTTTTATTATTACTCAGCCCAGAGTAGTGAAAATACCTCAAGATTTTGTTCCATTTATAGGATGTTACTCGATTTTCTAGGACTGATTTGTTACAGATTCTATTGAAATGTCCCTTTATAACACCAGCCGTGGTATGTCGGGTTGTGCTAATCAGCCCAGAGTAGTGAAAACACCCCAGCCAAATATTGCTTCATTTATATCTTTTATAGTAATCACAGAACAACCGTTGTAAAGTTAGAAGATAACCGTGTTATGTGTTCATAAGAACCACATGTAAGGTGTATATATATTTAATTTGTAATATAAATTTTAATTCTGACTTTGTTTGCAGAATCGCGACTCAAATGGGTTGAAGTGAATAAAGTTCAAGACCAAGAACCAAGCTTCATTTCCTCCTTTCCTTTTGGCTGACCAGCCAATGTCAATGGTAGTTTTAAGACATGCCCAAGGAGTTTCAGAATTGGATTCTCACTCATTGAGACATGCTCCCACTCCAGGCTTTGCACCCAAACTTATATACTATGTTAGGGAGCTTGTCTGATGGCAAGGAGCCTTTACTGTTGAAAAAATTCAAGCTGTTCAAGTTTCTAAGGCTGAATTTAAAATCTAATATAGAATACTAACTAGGGAGTACTGTTGTGAGTAACTGCACGCATTTGTACTGTTAAAACTTAAGTTACAGTAAAAAAATATGAATTTTTTCTTGGACCTGTTGGTATTTTTGAGATGGATTATAAATTTTGTTTCTTCATCAAATAGAGTGTACACCAGTGACAGATGAGACTCTCCAAGAAGTAAAATTTCAATAACATAATTTGGTATAAATTGTGACACTGAAAGAGTGAGTTCTAACATTTATGGCCTGTGAAGGTGGGTTTCCCATATATAATGTTGGCTATCAGATTCATCTTATTGTGCTCAAAGAGGATATCCAAGAATGGTAATATTTGTTCCATCTTTCTTCATCATAAAACTAATGTTTGGAAATTTCATGAGGCACATAAAAAGTATTCCACATGCCATTTCTGTATGATGATCATGAAGATGTGATCTAAGTATTGTCCATAGAAATTGGTTTGCCCAGTTGCAGAAACTATGGAAATTTTGCCATAGAAAGTGTTTGAATCAAATATCACTTGTTCCACAATTTCAACAAAAACTCATTGCATAAATTATTTTAAAACTTAGCAGTTTCTGAAAATATTTTTGTTTGATTGTGATGTGAACAAGCATTGTCAAGCAAATAGATGGTCTTTCCATGGGAAATAAGCTGGTACCTATAAGAGGAAATATACTTCTGGATAGTTCGGAACAAATCAATTCACACAAATCAATTTAATATAGGTAATGTTTGGATGACACTTGCATGATCTAGAAGGAGAAAGCATCTGCAGGATGGCATGCAGAATGCTTCTTGAATTGTCAATAAATTTCACAATAGATTTTATGAGACAAAAAGAGGGAAAAACATTACTATTCTTGGATATCTTCAAGTGCATTGGGACAAACCCAACAACCAACATTTGGAGAAAGCCCACATTCACTGGCCTTGAAACCAGCTTCTTTAGCACTATTCCCTTTTTACCTAAAGTCAATGCAATATATACAAACTTTCAGATATTATTGATTGATCAATTGACTACACTGGGGAACACTTTTTCAGAAACTTTGAGTTG
>VOMN01139439.1:0-14010 GCA_014899125.1 Orchestia grillus | reverse complement strand
ACCCCAGTGTGGCCGGCGTGACGGCCGAAATATCTCTAAGTACATCTGAGTACAAGTGTTGTATATTGTTTAGCCGTTAACAGGTGCGTTACACATATCCCGTGTATCGCCGACGCGCATTGTCATGAGGAATGTGCACAACATTTACGAGCATGAAATCTCTCTCCTGAGTTGCTTCTTACCATTATTTTGTCTCCTGTTTTGTGGTATATGAGAGGTATTTTTCAATACTACCGCAACATTTGAGACTTGTACCAGTCTTTCAGGGTATGAATAATAATTACTTATTTCGAGAGACCCGCATATGTTATTCTTGCATTCATATGGACTATTTTCACACTGGTATGTAGACAAGTCAGCATTTATCTCAATTCATATTACTTCGATAAAATTTGTAAAGCTGCTAGTGCATTGCTCTAGTGCGTACTTTCGCTCTCGAGTAACGAAGACATCGCGCTTCAGCTCAAAGTGGAACCATTTTCTTGGGGACTCGATGTTCTCAAACTGTTCACGCCGGATTTACCGATGCTTCCACTGACTTGTGGAAGCGATAAACAAAAAGCGTACTGTATCAAAAGAACTCAAAGGATTACACAAAGAAAATGAACACGTCACTCTATTCCTCTGAGGAATGACCTCGCATCCTCTACCATTCATTAAATAATTTCTTTACGCAGAGTTCACATGGCACAGCGTTTCCCAAACTTTTTCACCACGAGACTACTTTCAGTAGTATCAACTTAATCATAGCCCACACATTTATCCCATTTATACGCTTTCTAAAAACGCACTAATTTTCAATAACGCAAAAATATCTCAAATAAACCCCGTTCCTGCAAGGGGAACGTAGTATTTACAATTGGACCCTCCACGACGCTCAGAGGAAGGCTCGTGACCTTTTCAGGGGTCACCACACCATCCGCAGTTTGGGAACCATTGACCTAGCACGAGTGATGGCATGACCTTAATGTAATAGGCTCAGGTAATTCTTGAACGTAGAAACTAACAGTCTTACGTTATTCACGACATGTGTATTAAATATTGAGGGAGAATTTAATAGATAGATTTATTTCTATGGCAGTAAAACGGAATATTCTATAGCGCATAGCTAAACATGTTCAAAGACAACTGATCTGCATAAATGTTATACGTTTACTTTGTCTGTAGGGACAGTTTTGAGACTCGATGCACTTTATTTAGTTGTCTGTAAACGTATGGCTGTGGTAGAAACGAATTAATACACTTACAGTAGGTGTGTTTTATTATTTTATGCACATGCGGATGGTGCAGTAGGAAATGCCTTCCATCCATAACCTCACTTGAAAGATCAGGGCCCCTTATGTTCGAGAACAAGTATGGAATACGATACTAATAAGACGCAAAACATACGCAAGCAACACCAATTTAGTTTCAACTTTGTAAAATTTGTCAAAGATGACAGAAGAAGAGTGACAATTTCTTGCTCGCTTCACAGGTCAATTTTCTTATAGGATAAAATTACTTTCGTCTGAAAAACAGACCTTCAAAAATAATTTCCATGCTTTAGATAAAATTGTAAATGCTATGCGCAGTTTTTGCTCGACGCTATACAACTACTGAGTGATTAAGAAAGGAAAATATGGCGTGAGAAAAATTTTCCTCATTTCCTTCATTCTTTTCTACAGTAATCGGACATTTAAAGTTGTGTGATGTGGAATGCATTTATAAGCCAGTTAAAAATCATTTACAGAGAAAAAATTATTAGTGTTCGATGTAAGTCCAGTTTTTCCTTGCAAATTTAGGTCAGTTCAAAGAAACATGTTCTTCGTTCAAGCTTACCGTTTACTGAACGACCGATAACAGAAATGAACTGTAGTTACTGTACTTTTCGTTCAAAATGAGATTCTCACAAAAATTATCGATCGGTTTAGCTTAAATTATTATTCAACCTATGTAATTCTAACAGAAACCTTATATACATTATAAATGCAGAAAAAATGTCAGAGCATATATTGACGTTTAGTGTCTTTTTCAGTCGTTCTCTTTATCATTTGACTACTAACACCAATACGACTAAACTTTTTCGTTGGTTTCAAATAGTTTCGTTGTACAATGTTTTTATATATTTATATTTTCATGTCAGCGACTTCAATAAGTACTTTCTCACATAAATTCGAGCAGTGCTTAAATTCAAGTTAATTTTTGCACCCCTTTTAACTACGGAATCACCAATTCTTATATAGATGATGTATTTATTCATAATATTGATTGAAGGACTCGTTGAGACGCCACTAGATGGCATCAATGGTGCGGCGTGGGGAGCGTGTTCACCTCACAGCCCCACCTAGCTTCACTTATTTTGTGTAATTTCTCGCGCATTGTATCACAGTGGCTTTGCAATGAGTACTGAAGGATGTGAACATCTTTTGGAATTCAAATCAGTCAACGGAACTAGTTCATTTCAACTGATATACAGTGTTTTTGTGTTTTGTAGTACGAAGCCTACTCGCGAACAGAAGGTGAGTCGCTTGTTGTATCAGCTGATCGAGCCTCTTCCCTTCTCTCTGATTATTGTTCACACGTGCCGGCTTGATTTCCACCTATGTTGTCTCAATGATGCAAGCAATGTTAGTTCTACGAGGGAAATACTTATTTAGGTCTCATTTTTAGTAGGTTATCTGATAATGTTGCAACGCTCTTTTCTTCATTTTATATAAGAGCTGCTTGACCGGTCAGCTGGCTCCGTGTTTCCTGTCGAGTGCCTTGTTCGTCTGTTCTTGTTGAACGTCTTCATTTAATTGCGTCTTATTTGTTCCTTCCCTTTAATTGGGTTATACGTCAATGAAAAATTAATTTAAAAGTCGTGAGTATCTTGATAGCCTGATAGATGTCAATTCTGCTATACGATCTATTTCAATTAGTTTCCTCATTTCGATTTGAACGTGGTGAAATATGGAAGAGCTCAAGTTGTATACGTTGATAATTTAACAGTAATAATAGCAGAACATTTCATTGTAAAATTTAGCCAGTTAGAGCACAGGTTTTGATTGAAAATAGTGAGCGAGTTTAGTACTCGAGTCGAGGTCCAAGTTTCACATGCGTACGCGCCACTGAAATATTTCTACAGTTTTCTTTTTTCTTGTAGAAAACTGTAGTTTAAAAGCTAGGCTCTCATAATTCTCAATGGGTTTATCATTGTCAATTTGATTAGATAGCGAGTGCGATATCGACGTCGAGTTGTAAATACTGTATCTTTATTACTTAATTTTTATTACTATTATGAGTAGGTAAAACGTAGTTTTAGGTGATTTAAATTCACTTGATGTACTAAGTTATCATTTCTTCGGTCGAATAGTGTATTGAAGGGAAACTAGTGTATTTTTTATTTACGTCTAATTTTCTTTTCTTTTTGTTGGGAGTCTAGTATATTTTTTTCAGAAAACAACGGATGTAGATCGTCGATAAAATGTATATTCGTTGTTTTATTTTACCCATTTGTTTAAGTAGTAATTATGGCACATCCAAGTTAGAAGAAAAAAATTGAAATCGGTAACCTTCATGAATCAATCTTGTAAGGTACTTGCACAGTAATGCAGTTGTTCTACCTCTCTGTTGAACAGGTTTTGTTACTGTATATGTAAATTTATTTTATTACAAGTTGACTCAAAATTGAGGTTTTTAGTTACATGAGAATCCATCATGGCAAGAAATTTCTAATGTGTATTTTGGGTTGACAATTTTAAGAGCTATATTTTTTTTTTTGTTCTGTATCACTAAGGTATTGCAAAGCTATAAATGAAAAAATAATAATTCAGATAATTTTTAGTTGGGGCATGAATTGCTTAAAAATTACTGTTGAAATTATAGTATTTTAAAATTAGTGTAACTAAATAATTCATTTCAAACTTTTACATACCCATAATATACTAAACACCTTTTACTGATGAACTTAATTCCATACACAAGCCAAATGTTTGAAGGACCGCAGCTTGAAAGTAAAAGCTTGGTAGTTTTACAGTTTAAGTGGCTAATTAATATTGAAAATCCTCTTCAGGTAAAATTAGTTTGCTGCTTTCTAAAAATGTCACATCCTCTGATGTAGATACTACAAATGTCACATCATTAGGCTACAAGCCTCTCAAGTCAATGATATTTATTGGAGAGGAATAATGTTTGATTCCATCTTATTGACTTGTGCTAGTAATGAGAAGGGAGCTAACTTGTATTAAGCTGACAAGAATTTAACTCATAAAATCATATGTTGTTACCCATGAATGATTTTGTAAGCAAGCATATTATGCCACATTGCATGCAAATTGATCACCAAATTTGAAGAATTGCACTTTTTTACTGTNCTGTATAATTCCTTGAGAGAGATAACTCAGATTTAATTTATTCCTCTGCTATTTTTAACTTGTTATTTCAGAATCCCTAATTAAGATAGGCAGTGTTGAGTGTCATTCTTAGATTTTTAGTGTTAACACTGAGGATAAAATCAGTGTTTACCCTGAATGATAAAAATGATAAAATTGTAGAAAAAACTACTTCAAAATTTGTGAATTAATTGTAAATTTTGAATATTTGATTCATAATGATCAGAAATCTTTTTTTAGTACGTACAATTCTTTTTAGAAGTACAATTTTTTTTAGATTCCTGAATTGCGTTAAGTTCATTAAAATTGATTTAATAGGCTGTGGTAGATTCAGGTTAGTACGCCATTGCATAGAGGCTGTGGAGTGCAAGAATAGCCACAGAATGTTTTCAAGGATCACATTATTGCTCTGAACTATTCCAGTCAATGGGCAACCAGCTTACAGTTTTTCTGTCCACACGTCTCAAAAGCAAAGTGTACTTTTCTCTTGGAAAAAAGGGTTAAAAATTAATGAAATCAGATTTGGTGAAAATGAATGCCAAGAAGACTGCAAGTAGGTGTAGAAAGAAATGGAAGACATGTCAAGGGAAATTACCCTCCCATCACTGAAATAAAAATTGTATAACCTGGAACAGTATATGTTTAAAACTGTGTTTTCAGAAAACATCTAGCTTTAATAGTTTGTGAAATATACAAATTTGAAAATGTGTTTCCTTGTTTTGCATCACCCTGGTATAAAGATTCTAGTATAAAAAATTGTACTTCCTTGTGTATGCACATTTTTTCTTTCACTTAATTTGATACAGAATTTATAGTATTAGTTGTAACCTTATCTAACTTTCAATGTAAATGCAAAAAAAGTAATTATTTAAAATTGTGTTTTCATAAGACTTTTTGCTTTTATAGTTTGTAATATATTTTAATTTAAAAATGGGATTCCTTTTTTGTGCCACCCTGTACAAATATAATGGTTCTCTTAAAATTGAATGCTGCCTTGACTTAAAAACTTAAAGTTTAGCAGCAGTTTTATCTGTTTTTTTACAGAATCTCTAGCTCACTGAAACTGCAGAACCTAAGTATTTTTCATTGTAATAGCTCCATCTTTTCTTCATCATTTTCTTTTCCTCATTTTGGCTAATTTTCTTATTTGTCTTTTCTGCAAGGGTTGAGCTTCTAGTATGAAACAAGTTTTGTTGTATGAATGTTATGTATGAGTGTATGTGATCTACTTTTTTGTGTTCTAAGATATTGCTCATTACTATAATATTCAGATGACTTATTTCAGTTGCTAATGATCTGATGTACTTCTTGAGTTGTTTCAGGTTTTGAACTTTTTTGGTTTATAAGTACCTCAAAATTTTTTATCCACTGTCTATGCAACTGAATACTTTCCAAGGTATAGGTTTATCTGTGCTTCTTAAGGTTGCTATGTAGCTTTTATGATTTTTTGGCCTTTTGAAAGTTTTGCACATATTGTACAATGCAACAAGGATCAGTTTAGATTATTACGTCTCTAATGTGCATTAGGTTTCTTCCATTGATTAGTTCCATTTAATTTTTTGGTGACTAACAATTTAGTTGCAGCTGTTCCCTGCTGTCTGCCACACAGCCGTGTAATTTTGTCTCATCATTTCAGATAAAATGGTGCAGTTGTTCAGCTTGCGGTTCAATAGGACCCCGCATCCATGCTTGCATTCATTGTGTCCACTTTGCCTGCTACTCACATCGTCACATCCACCAGCATTATCAGATGAAGGGTCATCATCTCTGTAAGTATTCAATTAGGATTTTCTCATTTATATTATAAAAATTCACATACAAATATGTATGTGGTAAGTACTTCTTATCTGAGAATTGAATCAAGTAATAAATTGTAAATATTCATTTGATAAAGAGACCTAGTCAGAATATTGATTTAAATACCTACATTACTGCTAATTCTAAATCATTTTATTATGTTTTGGTCGAAAAACTTCTTTGCTGTTTAACTGACCTTTATTTCTTTATTGACTGTGGGGTTTTATGCCTATCACATATTATGAACCAGCTTCAAGATTTTTTACAAATAGTATTCAAGATTTTTTTGAGTTTCACAACTGTAGCTCTAGTTTTGAGAAGATATGAAAATGTAAACCCTATGATTTAACTGATCATTGATATTTGATATTTCAATACATTAATTTTTTTTTAATTTTAAATTTTTCTGGGCAGAACAGCCTCATGGAATGTTGATTAAATTTATTTTTTGGGATCTTAGCTAAAACTGGCTTTGGGGATGTTGGCTACCGCTGGCTTTGGGGATGTTGGCTGCCACTGGCTTTGGGGATGTTGGCTACCGCTGGCTTTGGGGATGTTGGCTACCGCTGGCATTTTTCCATTGAAGAGTATCTATCTATATGAATTTTTTAGATAATTGGATATCACAGATTTTTGTATGTTGGCAAATTTTAATTCAGGTGTGAATAATGAACTGTTGTTACATAGGGTTGTGGATAGGATGAGAATCTTTGAATGTGTGTGTAGTACTGTTTTTTTGGAATTTGGTTTATTTTTGATTAGAATTTTTTTTTAGATTGACATATATTAATTACAATTTGCAGATTTATCACCTTAAGCTTAAAACCCACTTGAAAACTTACATATTTTTGATCTTCCACTTTATATTCATAAAAATGTTGGTACAAATCATTCTTTACTTGATAAATATTTTAAAAATATTTAAATGTGTGCATTATGGAACAATATTAGTCTCTCAATGTGTGAGACATTTTTGCACTTACTATGTGCATATATTGTTGGAATGAATGGTATTTCCTTAGCAGAGATGAACATGACCTCCCCATGGGACGGTTGGGCAAGCGCTGAGCTTGGTATTGAATCTATAAATAAGTAATTAATTAAATATATTGTATGCAATGGTTTTCTTAGTGTTACAAGTTAACTTATTACTTGAACTTGAGTTAAGAAACAATGTGGACATTATTAAGGCTATGAGTATATTCTGATTCCTGCTGATAACCTGGAAATCCATGTGCATCATGTAATGAATGAAAATTTTTTTGGAATTGAATTTTTCAACTACTTGAAACCTTATTTTTAATGAGCTTTTATGTTTTTTCAGCAAACCATTGCCAGTGTAATAAAAACTAACTATAACCCTTACATCTTATCCAAGACTGCATTACATCATTTTCAGCATTGTATTTAGTCCTCATGTGATGAGTGAGTCATTAATATATAATGTGCTTGTGTACAGCCATAGACACAGACCACGGTGAGGTCTTGTGCTTGTCCTGTGGAGACTTCACGTACGACTCTGAAATTGGGAACATGGCTGAGGCGTTCAGGGACCAGTCCCGCAGCTTGCTGGGCCTCAACAGGTATTACACACCGTGGCGGCCTGGGCCCACCGACCTCTCGCTCCTCAAACGCCATCCCAAGAGACGAAAATTGCACCACAATTCTACCATTGGTGCGTTCTTCAGGCGCTTTACAGGCTTGACCTTGTAGTAAATGATCAGCTGTCACTGTCGTCACTGCATTGTGGGCTCCGTGGCTTAGTGGTAGCGTGGTGGTCTCATAACTGAAAGGACCTGGGTTTGATAGTTGGCTCAGGGAGGCATTTTCACGTGACTGCAGAGTACTTCCCTTGGAAAAGGAAGTTTAAGCCACACATTCTTCACATTCCCCACCACACCAGTAGTTGTAAGGCATTTAAAACCCAACGGTTAAACCTGTTAGAATTAATAAAGGTTATTTATTTATTTATAGAGGGATTGAAGATTTCTATGGTTTGGCCATGTTGTAGCAAATTAAATATCACTGTTGTAATTATGGATACGTGAGATTTCTTAGATTTGGTTATGTTTTCACGAATAATCAATTGTAGTTGTTCTGTGGATGTTGGACTTTGGTTTGCTAAAAGAGCTTCCAAGTCGCGTGTTTGCTGCCTTACTTTCTGGCTTAGTAAAGAGAAACTCGGCTAACCCAACAGTTGGTTCATCTTTGCACTTTGCTTGTTGTCAGCATAAAGTTCTATTTATAGCAGAATCGGTGAACTATAACTTGAATAATGTTATTACACTTTTGCTTAGAGCTGGGGTAGTGGGACAAGTTCTGGCCATTTCTCAAACTCGGGACGAGGGTGTGACAATTCCCTATGCATTTAGGTCATTAATATTCTTGCAAGGAATGTTACCAGGTGTTAGATATAAAAGCTGTGCACTCAGTCGAATTTTCCCCACCACTACCCAGGGCTCGTTTGTTCACTGTTGCACGTTGCGATGAGCGCGTCAATGACGGGATGAATTTTATTCTTTCCTTAGACGAGCTCTTCCACTCTTGATGTAAGAGATCGTAGGGGCTCTGTGACGCGAGTGGTAGTGAGCTTACCTCCTACTGAAGAGGTCCCAGCTTGGATTCCAAGCAGAGTGTTTTTCTGGGGAAATAAAGAATTAACCTGACGTTTCTAAAAGGTGGCACACTCGTGTGACCCGAGTTTTGGGGCCTGAACTTCTTTTAAAGGAACAAAGATTTAGAGGAAAAGAAGACTATTGTTCAGTAATTACAGCGCGTTAATTGTTGTTTTGCCGTCAGGTTTAAGGGGCCTCATCAACCTCGGCAACACCTGCTTCATGAGCTGCATTGTCCAGGCCCTGACCCACACGCCTCTGCTCAGGGACTTTTTTCTCTCGGAGAAGCACGTGTGTCACTTCAACAACGACGCTTCCCAGTGTCTCGTCTGTGAGATAGCCAGACTTTTTCAGGAGGTCAGCCGTCTGGTTTCATTCAAGTCATAATAGTAATAATAATCAAAGTGTCAATTTATATTTTTGTGTGTCTATTAATTTTTACAACTCTAGCAATGAGATTGGTTCCGTTTCACTCTCACAGATCTGCTCCATTTTTAAAGTGTTCCAGGAATCAGGTGGCTCAAATGGAACGAATTTGATCTCCTATGCACTGCTTGACTCATTTGGCGTCACTAAGAAAAAGAGCGTGTGAGGGGGTGATGATATGAGTGGTGGTCAGTGGAGCAGTAGTCGCCATGGCTTGCAGTCTGTGTGTACCTCGTGAGCTGTCGAGTGGCGCCGCTTCTTTATTGAGAGAGGAGCAGTGAGCAGCAATGAATACTTCAGAGAATTGATGCCAATGTTTACTTGGGGTTCACTTTTCCTAGACCAAGTGGCTCGCTTGTTGGGTGTGCACAAAACCGGGCAAGAGGGCGGAGTGGGTTTGTTGTGGGAGGCTTTCAGGGTGGCGGTTTACTGCTGGTAGTGATCTCCGTGCATTTTGGAGCTCAATTTTGGAAAATCTTTCTGCAAACAAAGAATTGTTGATTTCAAAATCACGCCCTGGTGAGCAGAGCAAGGTTTATCGAGCAATCTGAGCATTAAAGTTTACGAAACTCAGTTGTCAATAATGGTGGTGATGCTTCTCTGATGAGTAGCTTGAAGGATAGTTTTTTTGACGAAGATAAGCATTGAAACATTCAGGATTCCAGGTAAATACAGATACCGTCTTGCTTTTCGTTTCCAACCAACGCTACTCATGCTTTCCATTCATACTTTCGTTACCAACCAACGCTACTCATACTTTCCATTCTTACTTTCGTTACCAACCAACGCTACTCATACTTTTCATTCATACTTTCGTTACCAACCAACGCTACTCATACTTTCCATTCATAAATCCACGTACGTCAACACACAACTCAGTTCGTTAATTTTCACTCCCTGCCAGTCTTTGTGCCTCGTTACCCTCTAAAAAGCGTACACCTAACTCTATTTGAACACCTTCGCATTTATCATGCTCTCATAAGTGTTCAATTATGCATTCTGTGGCAAGGTCAATAGCTAAAGTAAGTCGATTTCATTTGTACTGCATCGATCACCTCCAGTCAAGAGGGCGTGTAAGCATGTATGTATTTGTAAATCTCGACCCTGATAATTGCTGGCCCCGGCACCAACACCAAAACGCGCTACGAAAGGCGACTCAGCGTTTTCTTTGCTTTGAAGTTTCACAATAGAAACTCGCTAGTTTTGAAGTGTGCCAACACTCTGACGTGACCGACGCTCTTAGCTCTTGGTGCACGAGACGGGCGGGATGCCCGCGTCAGTAATGACTTGCCCTGTTAGTCTGCGCCTATGTCGTCTGCATGATATATTTTATTGTGAGTGCATCCTTATGGTCTTGATAGTTTCTTAAATGATGTGAACGGTGGACTGATCTTCATGTCGTGATATATATGACATCTTCAAAATTGTGAGGTGTAAAACGTGACACATTCTGAGGCACTAAAAAAATTTGTGCATATCACCACGACTCAAGAGTTAGACTTTGTGTTCCCAGGTGTGCTCCGTAGCACAGGTAATATTGCTGGGGGCCTGGTCAGGATGCCCTCGGTTTGATGCCGTTTGGTGGAGTTCTTCTCTTAGGAGAGGAAGGTTGAGCACGACATGCCTCAAGAGGCTCGTGAGTGGGGCGTGAAGAACTAAGAGTAAGAATTGCAAGGACCATTACGACTATTTTTAACGAGTGGTGTTGTGCGTGCAGTTCTACAGCGGGGCGCAGGCTCCGCTCATCCTACAGAAGCTGCTGCACCTCATCTGGACCCACGCCCGCCACCTGGCGGGGTACGAGCAGCAAGACGCGCACGAGTTCTTTATTGCTGCCCTCGACGTCCTACACCGGCACTGCCAGGTACGGCAACCGCTTACGGCGCAGTCCTGATACAGTCTTACTGCGATCAGGGTAGGCGTAGTCCTGATACAGTCTTACTACGATCAGGGGTGACGTAGTCCTGATACAGTCTTACTACGATCAGGGTAGGCGTAGTCCTGATACAGTCTTACTACGATCAGGGGTGGCGTAGTCCTGATACTGTCTTACTACGATCAGGGGTCCAGACAACACGAGGCCATGCGCTAACGAGAAGCATGCTACCGTGAAGGAGGTTGCGGTGCGTTTACACTTGTAAATGCAACACCACGGCATCTACTGATATCGACAGTGACCATTAACGGATAAAATTAATTTGTATGAAGTAGTCCCATGCCTTGTCTTGTTGTTATTCGGCTGGAGTGTTGGTTGCACTTCACTTTAGGATCAATACATTGGTGTTTTTACTGGAGTAACTTTGAGTTATAGGTTTACCTTCGCACTAATAGAAATGAAACTGGTTGTCAGCCGCAACGATAAGCTGTGTAACGTCGTCGATTTTTGGTTGAAAGGTAGGTAGGTAGGTGTTGCGACTTCATTATTTGCAGCTAAGTCAACTGAGATGTTCACTCACCGTATGAGTGCGTCCAGCAATTTCCATCAACAGCCATCTGCTGTTACTGTATCCCTGGATAGACTTGTTTAGCTCAAATATGGATAAACTTAAGTCAAGATCCAATTACTTTGCCGTTGAATTCACCTTTGATACTTATTAGACGTGAAATAAAACAGCTTATGAATAACTTATCCAGTCTTTACCGTGTCATTCAATCGCTGCCAATTTTTGTATGCAATTGCCGGCTCAGGTGTGGCCGGCTTCTGATACGAGTGCGTTGTTTCAGGGCAACTCTCCGAGCAATGGTGACACCAATCATTCGTGTTCCTGCATCATAGATCAGATTTTCACGGGCGGGTTGCAGTCGGACGTGGTGTGCCAGGCGTGCAAGTGAGTCTCGACACGCGAGCTCCGTGTCAGGTCCGCGAGCTCAGGTCAGGTGATTGAGGTGAACTCGCGCCTCTCCATCGCTAGCGTTAGAACACAGTGGCCCGGGCGCTCTTGCGGGAAGCAAGATTTGTGTCCAGTTGATTTTACAGGAGTCACGTTAGTTTCCTATTTTTCAAGTCGTGTTTCTTTCCTATCATTCAGCTGTGTTACAGTGCGGGAGACCTTCATGGGTTAGGTGTGATGATGAGGGCCAATGTTGGCTGGAGGGATGACATGAGCAAGGCATTGCCCAGAACTTGGAGCCAGAGATCTGATGGCTCGTGAAAGTCAGGCAAAGATGAGCTTATGTGAAGGCTGGTAGTGTGTAGCAGGTGGGGACTAGTTTTATGAAGGGCTGGTAGTGTGTAGTAGATGGGGACTAGTTTTGCTAAAAGCTCCTGGCTTGTTACCCCTCAAGGGGTATCGTAGGGACAGGCCATAGGCAATAGGGCTATGTTAGCTAGGTTTGTTTATCCTATGCTGTGGCGACTGGTGACCCCAGGGCAGCACTGTTAGGTCACCTCAGCTATAGGTAGACCATCGGGACGTCTATCTTTCGTGCCCACTTTACTTCTTACGATTTTCATACCTTATCCGCTCTCTCTTATTTATCTTTTCTTCCTCTTCTTTCTTAATTTACTGTTTCTATGCGCAGGGGATCTTGTGTGGGAACACACCTTGTGCATGTATTCCCCGTTCTCTTGAGTCAATACTAAATGGTTCTTTCTCTTCCGGACCATTTAGTCCATACTAAATGGTCCCTTCTCAAACATTTCTTCATCAGTTCACTTATCATCCTAGGCTGATGCATTAGACCTTGTCACGGGCTTTCGTAATGTTATTTTCCAAGATACAACGAGACAAACTTCCTAAAAAAACTGATGAATTAATACTTTCAGGCTTATATGTCCTGTTGTACTTCAAATGGTAGCAGTACGAACTTTTTTGTTACTCCTGAACTGCGTCAAAAAATAAAAATTAAAACCATTTGATTGTAGCTGCCAGAGAATCTCTTGCTTTGGTTGACTAAAATTTATCAAATGAAATATGAATGTGTTCCTCAAGCGGTTGATGATCAGTTTATCAGGCTACGTTTCGAAGTTTGTTGCATCTTTATTGATTTTGTAAATAAAAATGATTTAGCTTTACCAATTGAAATGTATTTTTTGTAAACAAAACATCATTAATTTCAGCGGTGTGTCGACGACCATTGATCCTTTTTGGGACATCTCCCTCGACTTGGGCCCCTGCCCCTACGGGGGCAAGAGCAAGGGCTCGGCACCGTCGGCCCCCACGTCCCTCACAGACTGTCTGGACAGGTTCACCAGACCGGAGCATCTGGGTGAGCTGGGGGCTCGTGCTGCCGCACTGGACGGTCTGGTAATTTAGCTCATCGCAAATGGGGCTAAAAGTTCTTGTAATTTGGTGGTACGACATGGGATTGAAATTTCTGGTATTTTAGTGGTCGGGCTTGGTGCTAGAAGTTTTAGTAATGTAAATGGTCGGGCTTAGTGATAGGCCTTTTATTCAGGTGGACGGACATCTTGCTTGAAGGCCTTTTATTTAGGTGCACGGGTATTGTGCTAGAAGTCCTACTGATGTACTGTGCTTGACAAAATTTGCTCTGGGTGAGCAGAGGCGGACTAAGCTTATATATATAACAAAGAATGGTACTAGTGAAGGTAATTTAATATGGGGTCAGAACTTTACGCCGAGTGCATGACGTCACTACATCCTCTAGTTGCCAACTTCGTCAGCCAAGCACCTGCTCAGTGTTGTTTTGCCCGCGGTTATGAGAGGATTGTACTGTTTTGTTTTCCTACCCGACGTAGTTTTTTTGACTTATTTTGTTTTTTTAGGGGAGTTTGTGGCCTTATTATGGGGAAAGCAAAGTAGTTATTGTTTGAAGCTATTTCTTAAATTACACTGGGGAACACTCATTTTGTTGCATTA